>JABUQX010060588.1:0-15000 GCA_015478945.1 Trachelipus rathkii
CTGATTATTCTCTATGATAATGTTTTTGAAAAAAAAGTAAAATAATTAGTCTGACTGATATTCTTTATTATTAATATTTTTGAAAAATTTAAATGGAATTTTTTTCAAGTATTAAAATTTTGTATGCTAGTATTTCTTATTTCTCAGTATGGTTATAGCGTATAGTTATATATAGTCAAGCTAATTAATGATATTAATTTTTAGGAAATATTTGGTCATAAATTTTACAAATAAAATTTAACATTATATTGGCATGGAAAATCTATAGACCTTGGTTTTTTGCTAAATATACGAAGATTTTAAAGAGGTGGGTATTCATTTTTGACACATATATATATATATATATTATATATATATTAATCATATTAATATATATATATATTAAATATTATATATATTTATTAAATTAATATAATATTATTACTACAATAGTATATACCCAATAGAATTTTCTATTAAATATTTATAATATGCTGTTTGCGATCATCGATTATATTATATATTATATACTAATTACTATATTAGCTTCTTATATTATTATGGTTGAGGTATAATGATTAATACGTAGGTATTATTAATAATTATCTGGTTACTGTCGTTATACTCATCTATCATATAATATAATATCATATATATAATTATATATATATATTTTTAAATATCATTTTCTAAGAGGTAATATTAGTTAATTATAATAATAATTATATATAAAAATAGATTATATATTAATACTCATTAAAAAATTTATATATTTAATGATTGTAGTTTATAATTATATTTATATTTGATATACTTTATTAATTATTAATTAATATATTATAATATATTATATGTGTGAAAACTATAGAATAGTTCCGCATTATAAGAATTCATCCTCAAACTCGTTTAATTAATATAGGTTACATTATATATATCGATAAATAGTTAATACCTGTATATCTAGGTAATAGAAATTTGTATATATTGGTGTAATAGTAATAAAAAAAATAATTTACTTATTTAATTTTTATATTTTTTTTATATTTTACAATAATACTATAAAATAATAGATAGTCTTTAAACTGATATATAAATATTTTTAAGAATCAGCTGATATAAATATATGTATTTTATATAAAAGAATATTTTTTTTTTTAACTATAAAGAATCATATGTATTTCCAGGTAATTATCACGGCAATAGTATGGATAAGAGTCATGGGGTCTCTGGCCATACTGGGGATAGACGACGGGGTAGTGTATAATATTTTTCTCTACATTTCGGCGAGGTCTCGGAACCCAATCTCGTTCTTTGGGTAGATTATGGTTAGTACGACTGGGGTTCCTCTCGCTCTTACCTCAACTATTATTTAGGACAAAGTTGGGTATATAGGAAAACTGTATCAACTCATTATCTCTTTCTGATCCAAAACTTTCGACAATACTTATGCTGAACCTGTTCCAATTGCCTGTAAAATCTTAATATTGCGTCTCGATATGCATTAATATTTCACGTATTAAATGACATTGCAGGGTAGGTAAGGAAAATGTTTTGGGATGAATATAACTATTGTTTGGATAGTTAAAAGAATCAGCTACTGTAACATATTTCTTGTTTCTTCAAATACATTCTCATAGACAAAGTATTATGCCTCTAATACCAGAGGTGCATTAATGTCTATCAGTTTACTATGTTCTTTATTTTAGTTGGAGTACGATAAATATGCATTGTTCTATTTGCGGTTAACTTCTTTATGTGTGGGCCTAATATATATAATAATGTATTAATAATAAGGTATATTAAGTTATGTTGAAATATACGGGTTTAGCATTATACGTGATTTATTGTGTTAAAATTAAGATTATTTTATATTGATTATATATTTTTACAATTTAATTATAATAACAAATATGTAATCTTGTAAATAAGTCAGGTTTATAATATTCTTTACAAACACAATATTGTTTGCAAGGAAAGATAGATCCATTAGGTGTTGTGTAATTGAATTAGGAGCCTAAGTACTTAATATATTTTAAGTTAAGGATAGCTCTTCTATTATTATTATATATAGGGTTATATTTTTATATATATGGTTCACATTAAAATATATTTATATGTCAATAATATGTCATAATAGCAATCACTCTTATCTATTTCTTTTCAATAGCATATTTTTATAAATAATTATTATACAAACATTCATTTATTGTATATGAAGTGTGTAAATATTGACAAAGACAATATGATAATATCTAGTTTGAATTTCAACTTTCTCAAATTAACAAGGCGTATACAGGATTCTCTAATGTCAAGCCTATTGGGACTGGGAGTATAGCTAGATCTATATCAATCAAAATATCCAAAATGTAATTGGTAGGCGAGGTGATCAGTAAAATGTTGCTTTTAAGGAGAATCGATGTGAAAACAACTTTAAATGCTCCTCATACATTCAGATAAGGATGCTTTCTTTTAAAACTTTTTAAAAGGTAAATTGGTACTTTTTTTTAAAAGTAAATTACTTAATTCTATATCGCGCTATTTTGTTTCTTATAATATCATGATTAAGGCGCCTTTCATAAATTCTATGAAATTAAATTTCGAAATAGGAAATTCGGTAGTAACCATAGTCCTTTAGATTCAAGAGAAGCAACTAATAGATTATAAATTATACTTCAAATTCAAAAGCGTAATATATCTTTTTTCAGTATATGTATTTTGTCTCTACAAATTACAATTACAGTATTAAGATTTTATAAGGGCTTAATAGTAATATGAGTGGCATCTGATTTGTTATATACCCGAGGAAATCTCCGTATCGTAGATTACTACAAAAGAGAATATGATCGTGCAATCCGTTTCTATAGGGGTATATATTTACTTTTTCTCCCTTCGATAGAAAATGAAGCTGATATAGATGAGGAAGTTAGTAATAAATATATAATTGACACTATATCATACTAGAACTCTCTTATTTTTTCACGCCTCGCCAAAGTGAGAACAGTAAGATGTTAACGAATTTTTTATGTTTTAAAGTAGTCAGTATTTTAAGGTTTTATTTCTGCTCAGATCGGGCATTGAGTGATAAATATTCTCCCCCTCTAGACTTAAAGTTACATATAATAAATTAAGCAGACTTTTATCTCTTCGATATGGATGCATTATTGGTGAATAAGGTCTCGCCCTTTATCTTTGACATAAAATTATTAGAAAAGTGGTTTTAAGAGTGCAAAAAATATGAATTATCTTGTTCTCCTATAGAGATACTCTTTGAACCTCTCATTAACCTTTGACATTTCGAATCTAATAAGACAGGTATTATTTTTTATCTGCTTCAGTCTGAATGTTCTTTTAGTACTGGTGTCTAACATTTCGTATATAATTATATATTAGAAATAAGAATTATACTTTCTCGGCTTGATGCGCAATAAATCTGAATAGCGTAACCTTCCTCCTGTGTGATATTGAATAGGAGCGGAAGCATATATAATAAAAACTGCGATATGGATGCCCAATAGGAGAGTTAAATGGTACTCTTTCTTAAAATTGAATGCTAGACCTAGATGGACAAAGTTACTGTATAGCGTGAAAACACACTTACCACTTGAATTCACTTCAAAGGAAAAATTGCTCGCTTTTATAAAATGGTATAAAAAGTCTGTTATTACCGCTTCATGAGGATAGACAAATTAATTGACCACCAACTTTTTACCGTAAATGTTATGGTATGATATTAGTTCGAACTAAGGTTATTTCGGTGTCTATATATAGTGATTAAAACTGTGCTTCAGGAAATGAACTTAAGAAATATGTGTAGGTAGAGTGAAATTTCGAATTCCCCTATCTGCCTTCCTCTATAAATTATTCTCTGTAACTGATAAAATTTTCCTCTGGACTCGTTCGCATTTCCAAAATGATTTTGATAAAGTAGAACGCATATTTATCCTTTACTATATGAAATAATAGGAGAGTGAGATGACATGATAAGATCGTCCTCTCGTAAGTGTAACGTCAGCTTTCAGAGCTATGGCGTTGGTCGAACTCAGAGCATAATTAGCTTAAAAGTTAATGGCCTGAATGTCGTCTTCGATATGCGAGCTAATCGCGCTAATAAGGAGTAATGCTGCTTATAAAAATATATGTTTTGAGAGTCCACTCACGTATATTAGAATCTCGGAAAACTTGTTCTTAGTAGGGTGTTAATTTTTCTACAAATATTAAAAATAACCTGAATATAACAATGGAGAAGTAAATGATAATATCGTTATCGCTCTTCGATATGTGTCTATGCTGTGTCGAATAAATTAAAACTCGGAAATATGTGCTATTGGAATACTAGACCTTGTTTCTTTCCAAGCATAGATATAAATTTCTAGAACATTCTGGCTGGGATTAAGTATCTTGGTTATTTTTCATTCTACTAGATTAAAGGTTATAATCACTATGCACGAGGCATGGAAATGAAAGTTTGAAATAAAAATTATTATTTAACATTTGTTAATTGTCATATATTTTAGATAATAAATGACTATATATCTATATTGGAGTATCTAATAAAAAGGCTATGTTACTTACTAATAGGTATATGAATACTGTACGAATAGCCATTTAATATTTTAAATAACACTGACAGGAATAGGAAATATAATAATATTAGTATATATGATTTCTATATGGCTAAAAAAGGAGTTTATATTATAGATAGTAGTAAGTATTAATCATTATATATAAATGTAATATAATATGAAATAAATCATTATCTCGATAATTGATATCCTCTCACAGATGGGTTTGTAATGATAATTATATTACTTAATTTATACTATATAAAAAATTTTGTTAATGATAATACTTACTAGATCACATGTATATATATATATTTAACATATAATAAGTGATATAATAATTTGATTTTTTGTTATATTATTTACCTATAGTATCTATCACATTTAAATTTAAATATCACTGGAAAAGATGTATTGTTTATAAAAAGTTAATCTAATATATGTATTTACTTATTTAAAGTATACGTATGCCTAAGAATTTTTAAATCTGAGTTAGTGCATAAGATAGGCTCTAATTTTCGAGCAGGTTTATTCGATATTCTACTAAACTTTTCTGTCAAATTTAGTTTGTATATGTGTTATATAAATTGAATATATAAATGAATAACATCATATATATATTTGTATGTACTTGTTTATCTATATGGGCAAACCGAACGAAAGATATATGCATAACTTTTATAATTATAGTCATAAGAAATATTAGAACTCTCAGGAATTAATAAAAATAATCGGAAAAGGCTTCAACACTTACGTGTAATAGTGTATCTTTAATTAACAAACAAGCTATATTTATAAAGACTCATTAATTAATGATCTTATAAACTTATTATATATATACTATCTAGACTCAAATAAGTTTTTCAATGATATATGTTATAAGAATGTACTAAATAGTTAGTTTAGACTAAAGGATCAAGGGACATAAATTAATACAAATTTTGTTCAATAAAAGGGGCAATTTACTTCTTTTAGGAATTTTTGAAACGAAGTTAAAGGTATTCTTATATATTGATATGTACATATACACTAAGAAGAAGAGATTGTCTCAGTCTAGCGAAAATGTTTAAAACTCCTGTGCACTAGCTGTTCTAGTTTATAGTACATATAGGTCTTAATCAGGAATGTATGATCATTATGATATTATTTATATATATTATTGGCACGAAAGATAAGGAATAGATATTGAATATAATATACACTGTTTTGTAATATATATCTGTTAACTCCTACACTACTTATACACTTCACTATAACTCCTAGCCAATGAGCTGGATTTTTAACACTATGATACCTATCTGAAAAACCATACCTGCATGCTATTGTGTACAAGCCACTTACTACTAGTCATATCAATTAACTACTATTAATACTTACTATCTATGTTGAATTCAACTTCACAGACGCGAAAACATTACTACTACTAAGTATAGCTACGTTTACTTATTTAGCTTCTACCACTACTTATCACTACTAACTTTTCTACTACTTATCACTACCATAGCTATCTATATTTATTTAAAGGGTGTAACTATACTGCGACTACTAAATAGTGGGCTCGACCGCAGTTTTCATCCGCTAGTATCTGTTATTATTCTATTATTAATTGTATCTCAATATTATTTATATTTCGTGTTTTAATAAATATGTGTTATAATTATTTTATAATTATTTATCTATTTAATAATATAATTTTTCTATTATTGATTATTTATTTTATATTATTTATGTAAATCGTATATTATTATTATTTTTGGACTTTATTATTGAAAAAATAATATTTGAATTTTAATGATATTATTAATAATATTATTATTTATATTACTAATATAACATTTTTTAATATGATTATATAAAATTATTCAGATTAAATATCGCATCTTTCTAACAAGTTTTGTTAGCCCGTTATTGCAATACATTGAAGTGCACCAGCCAACCGTATTTTGAATTTTTGTTAATCGTTGTTGCCTATGCGATGTTGTTTTTAAATTACACAGTCTACACACTCAATTGTTGCATCATGCATCTTTTGCACTATCTCGCTATTTCTATACTTGGCGGAGTCAGTATCGGATGAAGTTGATCAGATCTAGCGTCATCAACGCATTTAGTTTGAAGTATATTTAGCAATAAGTTCACACTTAGACAATTTCATTAGGCAACATGCACTCAACTTCTCACCTTCTCGATATACTTATTATTATAAATTGATTATTGTTATTCGCACTGTTTACATAAAAGTAAATATACTGTCTAGGTTGATTGAATATGCAGTGAAACTTCATAGGAGACGAAATATGTCTTATTATTAATTATTTTTTATTATTTTATTATTATGTATACTATTATTATTATTACTATTATTAATCTAAATTTATATTATTGCTTATTATTTATCTTTTTAAATATTTAATTATTATTGTTATTATTGGATATTGTTATTTATTATTGAATCTATATTGTTATTGATTTATTTTTTATATATTCTAAATGTGATAAGTTGAATGTGGATAAGAACATATCGCAATGTCCTTGATTAATGCGAAGTAGAAGAATTGGAGAAAGGGTAAGTATAACGCAAGAGAAAGAACCAAATGAGATTGAGGGTCGATTTAGTACACTCCATTTCAAACCTAAAAACAGAGATGGTAAGAAAAGCATGATAGTAGTAGCAGTAGAAGAAGTAGAAGAACAGGACGTAGAGTGGAAGAACGGTAAGTGAGTTGAGAATTGTCTAGTACAGGCTTAACGAGCCAAGGTAGAATGTAGACATCATTTGATCATTGACTTGATAGATTACTGGTAAGGTAAGGACGGCATGGTTTAATTACGTCGTATGGGACTATGGGAGGTGTTGTGCGTTTATGTTATTATACTTAGTGTAGTTGTGATGTATGTATGATGAATTTTTTTTCGTCCATTTTTGTCTTATTAATTATGTTGCTATTATTCGTTTTTATTGCATAGATGTTATTCGCTATTATTGTATATTATCAGTGAGATGTTAGTAGTATAGTTAGGTAGTGATATATTATCATTTGTTGAGTTGTATAGTATTGTTTATAGTTTGATGGATTAAGATTATATTGAATTTTGTAATGCTTCAAAGTGGATTATGTAGTTATAGTGATTATCGCAGATGAGTACTGAATTTTTTAGTACACTGATTTAATGATGTGATTTGCATTTTGAGATATGGTATAGAAAATAGTATATATATAGATAATTTATTCTATTTATTTGGGGTTGGATGGGGGTGATTAATGATTGATTATTAGTATTAAAAGGTGTTTTATATATATGTATGTTGTATATATATTTAATTAAAAAAGATGTTGAAAGGTATATATATATGTATTTGGTAAAAGTGAATATATATAGGTATAAGATGTGTTCGTATACATTACTCATTTAATAGAATGTGAAATTCATGTATATGTATATTATAAGTTATATCGTAGTGCTTACATCTAATAACGATCACATCGTATGATATATTTTATCGTATATGAATTTTATTCAATAAATTATTATTATTTACCATTAATTACTTATTACTATTTTTATGACCTTATTTCATTACATATTAATACTTGAGAAAAGGATTTCACAATTTACCTAGTAAGTGTTAGACTATATTATTATTAGTCTTATATTATATTTCTATCACGTTTTAGATTTTATAATTATTACATTATACTACTGGTATTTTGTAAAGACGACTCGGAAAATATAATGTACCGTTTTTGATCATTATATTAAAGTTACATCATAACATTTTTGTTTATGTATCTTCTGACAAATAACGGTAATTTATCTTATTTATGACAAACGAAAATGGCAAAATCAATGTTATTGCAATTTATATAATGATGTCCATATATCTTAGACTTCCCAGAGCACCGTACAACTAAATTTCTTTGTTCTTTTTTATGGTATAGTGAATTAGTTTAATATTTAGCTCATCTTTCGTAATGAATACTAAAATCTATTCTTCTTCTCTTATTTTTGGAGTTTTTTTATATATTAATTATTATTCACAAGAAATTTAATTTCTTTATTCTAATTTATTTTGTTACATTTCTTAGACTTTATATGTTATTTATTTATTATTCAATGGTTACTTACTCCATAGCATATCTTTATTACTGTAATCTAATTTTTCATATATTAATTCTATGACAGGTGTAAAGAGATTTTACTTCCAACTTTTTTGTGGATAATTTAAAATTTACACAGGTAATAAATGTGATGAGCTCATAAATCTCTATCATTTCACATAGTGTATTATATTGAATTTTTCTACATCAATGGAAGAGAGTGCGTCGTTTAAGAGCATTACAATAATAGTCAGATAGCCAGTCGCGAAATCAGGACACACTTTAAAACTACAAAAATGAACGAGATCTATGCAAAAAGTGTTTTACAAGGTGATAAGAAGTTATTTTGGACATGAAACACTGGGGTATGAATCAGATATGGAACAGAAAGCTAATCTGCAAAACGTGACAATCATGTTTTACAAACAACAAAAAACTATAAAATCCAATTAGCAGACCTGAATTTCTTACTGCACACTAGGACATTATGCATATGGAAAATCCGAAAGCGACAGCATGAAAACAATCAACCGACTTCCATGTACAGGCATCTAGACAACAACAAAACGCATGAAACATATATAATCACATCAAGACCTCACATACGTAACAACACAATTAACATTTTGCTTGAGAACACAGATCTAAAGTACTACCATATGTAATAACCTACTTAAGTGGCCTATGGTACTTAATTACCATGATCTAGAAATCATTAAGAGGTAAATTATTAATAAAAAAAAAGAACAAAAAAGTGTACAGTCTGAAGAGAAATGAAGTTGAGTTTATTACATGAGAACAGAACAGGAATATGAATGGAGAAATACAATAGGTTATAACAATGACACACAGATGTCCTAGTAGATAACGAGTCGAATCTATCGGACTAGAACAAATATAACAAAAACAGAAGATCTATCAAAAACTTCTCTTACTGAAGTCAGTATAGAATAAACTAAACGCAGCTAGTCTTCACATTACGCGTCTGAGAACACCCCATGTAACGTGATGCACCGCAAGGTAATATGAATAGATAGTAATTATCCATAATGGACATTAAAACTAATTATCATTTATTGTGAACAATATAGCTCAAATAATGGCTAATGTAGCTTTGTGGATTTTTAGTTATCGAATATAAGTTATCATTAATTCCAACTATATAACTTATATTTATATATAATATTAAGTTTTAATAAAAGTTAGCTCAATCCTATGCTAATACTCATAAAATAAAGTATACCTACATAGTCAATTTCCCTATAATAGTTATAATACATTATAGATTAGTAATTGATTTAGTACAGTCAATCTTGGTCACTTAATATTAGCTGCCATACAATTTTATAGGAGTCGAAAAGTAGCTATATTCAAGGACCTCTAACGAATCAATAGATCTAGAAAACTGTAAAATGGACTAAATCTCAACTAACTTGCATGAACTGAATCTATACTACTGATACCTAATTCCTTTTAAGTGACATAAAGGACCCGAACTAAACTAACAATAACTTAAATGCAATGAAAACTTAAATTATACATCTAGACTTTATCGACTTTATGTGACCATACTCTACCTCACCAGAAACTCATACTAACGCAAAGACTAACTAATCATCCTCTTAACTAGACCTTATGATGGATACAATACATTATTTTATATTATTATTATAATAATTAATTTATAATTTTATTTTATTATGTATTATTAAAATATTGTGATTAGTAGTGATTTAATTGGGTATTATCACTCTGACGATACGTCTAGTCATGGGGTAATTATTAATTAGTCTCATCTAAAGTATATAAATTATTCATTATCTTAAACAAGATAGAGAAAAGTTGTAAAATATGAAATTTTTATTACGCCAGAGAGAGAGAGAGTAGACACGAGAGAGCTAAGTATGAAAGATGAGTAGACTGTATGACGTAGAGACCTGAGAGAGAGGAGTTAAAGAAGATGGGAGAGAGAGAATGTTGAGCGTGAAGAGAGGTATCTTCTGAGTACTTATTTGTTTGACAAACATAGAACATTATTTTTCATAAATCTATATATAGATTTTCTGCACATTAACAAAATTTTCATCGAAGCTTTTTGATATAAATCTGATGATAACTAGGAACAGATGCAACTTAGAGTTATTACAATAAATATTTTAAAGACATCGAAGTTGGATGCCTATGGGTCTTTTCGCGGAGGTCTTTGGGCCCTTTCATAGTTTTCCACCAATGGGCATTCACCATATCCTCTTGTACAGTCTTTAAAATATAAAGAAAATAAAAATTGTAAGTATAACGAAAGAAATGAGCTAATTATTATCATGGTCTTGAATTTTCTCTAAAACTAGCTGAAATGAGCAATCATAAGCAGTGTTGAGTATGTACAGTATGAAAATGTTTACTAAATATTTCATAAATAGTTCGTCAGTGGAAGCTTAGTATATATATCATAGAAAGGAAATTGAACAAGTCACAATTTTTTACTTGAAGAACTAGAAGAGGGAATAAATGGAAAAATTTATATGCTGTTCATGTTATATGAATTACATGCTTACTAAATATAAATTAAGCACTATTTAGATTATAACAACCCTAAATGTCAGATATAAAATTTATCAATAGTATCAATCATGCGAGAACACTACTAAGCGCAAGGTTATATTTAAGGCAATCAGCTGTGAAGGAAGAAGTGCGCTAAATCTCCTTTTATATACAAGCATGTAGCGTATATCAGCATGATTTAAATGTTTAAAATATTTTACAATATATGATGTATAATAAAACTATTTATATAAAAAATTTTGCTTTTTATTAAACCATATTTACCTATTTGTATGCTTTCTCAACCTTAATTCTAATTTCAATACATTAATTATTTTCAAGTTTTTTTTAATAAAATAATGCACATGATTAATAGGCTTTTTTAATATTTATTTATTAATTATTAATTATCTTCAATTATATTATCTGAATTATTAAATTAAATGTATTATTTTATCCATTCTAAAGGTATTAATTATTATTCATTATTTGAATTATCTCAATTATCTATACTCTACTATCTCATCTATATATATATTGTAAGGAATATACCAAAGTGTGTAATTTTTCATGGATGCCTCCGTGAGATGATGAATATGTTCGAGCATATTGTATGTTATAACTACATAAAGAATTATAAACCACAACACTCGCATAACTGGCAGTATCTGATTGCAAGAAAATAAATGTCAGAGCATTTAAATATCCCTAATCTCAAGAATGATAATATTCATCACTGCACTAAGTTCTCTAATAATACACACATAGCTAAGTACTCTAACTTCACACTATTTCCTTTAAACTCATCTTATCGGTCATGGCATTGTACCTATGTAAACTCTGGCGTGTCAATACCTATCATTACTATTTTTCTACTTGTAACAAAAACACCAACAATAATAACAAAAGACTCAAATTATGAAACAAACAGCAAACACAAACATCACACTAACACCTGCTACATAAGATAGGAGTATATTTATACAATATTAATTTCTCACGATCAAACATGCCATCGTACGAAACTATCTAAACGCCGTGGCGCCGTAAGGGGCTACGCTATAACCTCGACAGCACGCTCATTGCCGTCTTGATTGCAGATATGTGATTGATGAAGTCCATGAATGCTATGGAGAGTAATTGTTATTTCTATCATTCAACTTACGCCAATTCCAACGCATCTGTATCTTATAACATCCCAGATTTAAGTACATATAACTCAGAGATTAATTGTCGTACATTTTTGAAAGGTGTCCAACATTCACATAATCGACGCACAAAAGCGAACTTAATTATAGTCACGTTTACTATATGAAGTACTAACACTTGATTTGATGAATATTAGTTTTTTCTTATTATTTTCAATTATTTGCAATATAAATACAATTTACATATATCTAAGCCAGTAAAAAGGTGTATTTTATTAATTATTAAACTGTTTTAATACTTTTGGTTTATAAAAATTTCAAATAAGTAACCGCTCAAGCATAGTTTTGTTTTAGAAACTATATAGTTTCCTGATATGTTTTGAGAATGAAAACAGATGTTAATGTCTTATTCATAGTTCCATATGTTAGTATCTATGGTAGGTTATAGCGCTTTGTAAATGGTAGATATGTTGATAATGTTCAGTTTTGGTGGGTTATGACGAATAAAGGTGTTCATGTTAAGCTACCTTGATACGTTGGGAATGTAATTTTATGTTAACAGCAATGATTAGCTAGGTACTTGACAGACATTGGTAATTATTCATAGAATCATATATTAGTTACGAACTGCTAAGTTACCTTATTAGGTTAGATAGGGTCTTGGTATGATATTTGGATATATAATGACACATCCTTGTTAGTGACAGCGTTTTTATTCTAATATATTAAAATTTGGTGAATAGTGGTTGGATCGATGATTTGGCAACATCGCTTTGTTTATAAAGTAAAACTAAGAATAACTTAGGTAGTTAATGGATGATAGTTATTGTTAGGTTAGTGTTAAATTTTGCTAATTTTGTTAAATATTACAGATGATAATTCGTAAAAATAGCACTGAATTTGGTGGAACACAATGTGGACAGAAGTGGAAATTAGTTTAAGTTTGTGAAGATAATATTTAGCTATTTACAACTATCATGCATTGAATTTTTGTCAATGTTAGCGAATTATGCGTACGTAACGGTATGTAGTGAAACGTTAGAAACATTAAAAGGCCTCTTTTTTTTCACATACGTTCGTTAGCTATTTTATGTATGTTTGTATGTTATAACCCTTTATGACTTTAATCACTTATAGTAGATATTTTTAACAGACAAGAATAAAAATTGGTGTAAACATAAAATGTTTTTAACCAATTTTATGCAATTTATAAATTGATTACAGTTTAATTTAATCACTTAATCATGACGTTAATCGCTGTAATCTAATTAGGTCACGGTGATTCGGGATAAGATGTATATTGTGGATGATTAACGTATGAATTCATTGATCTATTGATAATTGATATTTTTACTTAAAAAAACTCAGTAAAACTTAAAAACACCAATGAAAATATAATAGTTTTAAGTTTAACAGTGAAAAATGAGAACATATAAATGTTTCAGGTTAAAAGAAACTGTACGAGAATATCATAAGTAAGTATTTAAAAAGAAATAAAAAAAGTCTCTTTGAAAAGAAAAAATATTAAAAGTGTAAGAAAATGGAATACCTCTAGTCATTTCTTAAATTATTACAATTTAAAAATATACTTTTGTTTAAAGTCCATGTTCGAAGTTTTTAGAAACGAAGTAAATATGAAATATAAATGTATATGGTTGAATAGAAAGGGAAATATATTTATTAATGATGAAAATCCTTCGGTGTTTCTACTTAACCACCTACTACTACTACTTACTACTACTGACTTACTACTGACTACTACTACTACCTCTACTACTACTACTATTACACTAACTACTATCTACAACTATTACTACTTACTTACCGCTACTATTAACTACATCTCTCCAATCTCAATCTGACTCCGCCTTCAGCAATGTTATGTCACGCTAAAAAACTTTGTTTTGGCAACATTTATTTGCGAATAGAGTGGTTAGATAGTTAGGTTTATGATAATTTTTGTAACGTTTTGTTAATATTATTATGATAGTGTAAAATTAACACTGATATGTTAGAGTTATGGTGGAAAAAGTAAGTTTAGGTTTAAGTTATTATAAGGTTGAATGGCTAAGCTAAGTTTACTTTAATATTAATACAGTGAAATTTTTTTAATTGCTAGCTGTTTAAAATCATATTTAGGTGTGTTAAATATGTTATTTTTATGTGTTAAACATTGAAGATATAGAGAGGATTAATAAAATTCTATGTTGTGATCGTATAAAAACCTTGTTTCCTGTAATGTCTTTGTATAAAGGCATTGTACTTAAATATGAACTTTAATCACTATGAGATATGAATGATTTTTTTTAAAAAAATGAACATTTTTATGCTTACATTTGTTCCACTAATTAAGTTTAATTAGGATTTTAATCACTAAATCATGACTTTAGTCGCTTAATCAATGGATCGTCATGGTATTGAAGGGGTGATATATGTGGTTGATTAGAGTTTAATCTAAATGATCTAATGATTAATTGGTAATATTTTTTTTTAATTAAAAAAATGAAGTTAGTAAAAACATCAAAATGTTGTTAATAATTTTTATGTTATGTCATACATATAGAAACTTATTTTATTGTTTGTTATACAAAGAACTAATTAGACGACGTATTCCGCGCAAAATACATGTAAAAATATTGATGTGTAAAGGCAGTAATAACAGTAAAGCAT
>JABUQX010060588.1:22500-27421 GCA_015478945.1 Trachelipus rathkii
CCATACCATAGGCACACCAAATTTTTTAAACCTTTTCTTCGTCTATTTCTTTTCCACATGACCGTAGATTTTTCGACATTGAGTTTAAACACGTTTTTTACAGGTGCCACATCCTGTGGGTCTGCCTAAACTTATCCTCCTGGTGCTCGCGTGGTTCCGAAGGTTATACTTTATTAATACCAAATATTTCTCTCTCTATTTATGCTTCTTTTGTTATCCTCAGTATGAGCAAATTTTCAGTATTATTAAACTCACTACCTCTGTTAAGGAGACGCATCATCTATATCACAAGATAGTAGTACGAATTACAATGGGGTTTCTCAAACAGCTCTTTTCGATGTAAATTATTCTTTTCTTTCATTTATATAGCAGAACTGCATAACATAAGAAAACCTCACACGAGAAATAGGCTAGAATGGTATATGAGCCCCCTCACACAAAAGATGATTATATACTCGGCTAACAATTACTGGTAAAATATGCATTTCATAAGTGGAAATGAACTACCACAGCTCATCATCACTCGTCAGTAAACCAAGAAAGAAATAAGATTACTAACTCGAGAGAACTCGGAACACCCTGAAAAGATCTCAAGATCCTATGAGGCTAACTCCTGGCAAACAATAGCGTCAATGTCCACTGTATATATACTCTGATGAATCGCACGACCGCACAGATAATATCTAACTCAGTAGGACATAAATATTAAGTTGTAGATCAAAATAAGTCATTAGAGGAGGCAGCTAAAAAAAAATATATGTGGTTTTTCCCTATTTGAAATGGCTTCAGGGAAGTGTACAAAGTAAATATGACACAGTACTATTATTATTATAGTCTTATTGTTATAAGTTGAAAATACATAGGAAATAATCGTTATAGCATATAATGAATACTATACTAATTATTAATGAGTAATACAGTTATTGAAATAATAGGCTAATCCTGTATAACATATACTCCACGAATGATCACCTATAATCATTGATTCATACCCCCTCAGCATTATTTCATGTATAGTAAATAATTATATCCAGGATTGTGTGCTACACGTAGTATGTAATAATATAGTAATAAAGTTAGTCTATTAGTAAATGACTAGTACTATCTACAATACCCAGTAAAAACAGTTTTCACCAGAAAGAAGATGTCATAAAGAGATTCTAGTAGAAAGAGACTCCCATGTAGTTATCGGTTCACGTTATGCCGCCAACTGAGAGGATATAATATACTTGAACCTACTAAGCAATCTTAGATATAGTGAATAAAGTAAAAATACTATGTGATCTATTATACGAATAGCACCGAAGATATAAATATATATAATTATTTTTTTATATCCGAGAACTAATATAGAGAGTAAATATTTAATATCTATTATTCTCAAAATTTAATATAAGAAGAAGTCAAGTATTATAATGATGTAGTAATAAATCCTACTGGTAACTTATATTACTTACAATAAATAATATCTAGTACCTATAATATATACCATATATATATATGAGATATCACCTAAAGAAATAGATTGGTCGATATGTTTATTTGAGCTTAATAGTCACGAATGAAAAGCCCTTTGAATGTGTTTATATAAATATAGAGAATGGAGCAATATATATATGTATAATGGCATTATACGCTTTACTCAAATAAGGTATATATATACTACAATACTATACTAAAATACCTATAAACTATTATGCGTAATAAGTGAGTCAGGACATACTAACGTATACCCTGGACATTCTAGCCTGCGGTAATAGTCATTCCTGTTCATTCAATTAAGAAATATCTACAACTTGAGTGATGATTCTTCCTTAGGCTCATAGATCGAGTTTGTTCTAGTATAGTCTATACATATAATACTTTGTCAGTCATACATGCGTGCTAGAACTATGAGTCTTAAACACGAATATTCATAAATTTCTTGTTATCTTAATATATTGCTGCTTCATATTAGTTAGTAGAGTAATATACGAGCGCACTAGTAATAAAGTTTGTATAGGACCTAGTCTACCGGTGAGAAAATAATTAGATCTTTGTGCATATTTGCTATGTCATATTCAACTATTAAAGTCATTAAATTATCAATAATTCCATCTGGTTATAGATCTATTAGCGAATATAATATGTTTATATATATCAACACCTATCATCTATTTCTTTATATAAATCCAATCATTTCTAAAAACTTAGGAACTTAGATTAATAAACACTATATTATTTGTATAAGCACCCAACCATAGACAAAGTAATTGGTGATAATGTTTTCAAAAACTAATATTTTTTTGCAAGATTTACTCTTTACCGCAGGAGAGACTAATGAAAACCGTACTTCACACGCTAGATAATTCTTCTACCGCTCGCTGTGTGCCGACTACAATCCAAGCAAATATCACTCCAGCATTGTTTAAACAATTGTCATAAATTTAACAATAACTATTGAGTATTATAGGAGAGTTTGACATCTCCTCATGAGTATTAATCGTTTTTAGATTCGTTGCGTTATATATCAGTTTATAATAATATTATGGTGGTACCCTATATATATTACACTAGCACAAATAAAGAAACATTTATCAGGTAGAACAATACTAACTGTACCAGAAAATTATGTGCTTATATTAAGATCTGTACAATAGTTTGTCATACATATACATATTCGATCGCCTCCCTGAATGAGCACTATTCACGAGTACTTACGAGTGCAGGAGTCTCTGCCTTGTATTCTATAAATATAGAATATTATTATACGGACTTTTATAATCGATTATACAGATAGGATAGGGACCTAGGTTCATTATCACTATATAGCTGGTATGTATTTACTACCTACACGGCCTATAGGGCATCTTACCTTCCTTAGTACGTCTTATTAGGCATAGCTATTCCTAGTATATTATATTATATTATACTACATTATTATAGCTATACCTACTAGTATCAGTACCATATAATATATCAGTATATCGCCAGTATAAATTTATCATAGAAGGTGGAACTGATTGAGATATAGCACTATTTTAATGACCAGTTAAAAAAATAGACTAATTACATGTTAAATAAATATATATAGTCTTGAGTCTTTCGACCTTCTCTAATTGCTGAACCTCCTTCAGGAATAAGTATAGTTACTACTCAATTCAAACATATTGAAAAAAGATTAAAATTATTAGTTATTAATCACATCATTGATAATTGTAATCTTGATAATTTAATTTTTTAATAATATTTTCTGTGGGCTTAGAATATATGATTTTCAGTGATATTGTGTCAATGCTTCATAATCACTCTTTTATGTTTATGAATTAGTTATTTGTGATATTATGATTGATACAGCAGATAGGATTACATTGAGTTTTTTCGTTTTGAGCGTCAATTGTACATTAAACCTGCAAACACGTCCTCATCTCGGGTGAGATCGTAATGCGACACCTGATTCATTGTCTTGTACACTATATAGTAAGTAGTTTATACTTCGCATCAAGGTTAATTATTCCCTATACTTAAAAGCCTTTCAAATAATGTTATTATACCGCAATCACTACTTTATCGTTGTACTTAGTAGTTATTATCCTCTACTATATTATATATATAATATTAGTAAATATATTATATTATAATATTATATATAAATATAGATTAATAAGTATAATTCTATATATATCGGGGAAAGATTCTTGTTTGAAGTTACAATAGGTATTAGGTATCATTGATTTAGGAATAACTTTTTCACGAACTATTATATATATCTATACTATATTATATAACCTATATATTATATATCTATAATATCTATATTATTATCTAATATAGTTATTACAGTATATTATTATTCATCTTATTATTATTATATTATTATTACTATTTATTATTATTATTATTAATTATCTATTATTATTATTATTTAATTATATTAATTATTATTAATTATTGCACAGTATTAATTTTCTCTTGTCAAAAATCGTACATCTTACTTGGAGGTTCATGTGAACTGTTCACAAATAATACACTCAACTGCAAGTAAACAATGAGAGAGTGCCCTCCGTAAGAGCCTAATCATCACGTAATAGGAATAATGGTATTTAGACCACCACAAACACTCTAACCAGTCACTCACAGTATCATCATTACTTTAGAATAGACAGCAATAATCATATAACTATATAATCCCATATATATTCATATCATAGAGATAATATATATATATATATATATAGGGTATAACTATATAATAGTATATAATAATATATCTTTTATTACCATTACTATTAATATTGTCTGTATACCCTGAGTTATCTAAAATATACGCCGAGAAGAAAGGATCTTATTAATCCAAGAGCAATATTAGTCATGATTTACAATTAAGTCTTGTCTGAAAAATAGTCAGTAAATATATTTGGTACATTATTATAATTAATCATGACGACAAACCACGTACAGAGAATAGTAGAGCAGAAGTAAACGAGATAGGAAGCAAGTTAGAGATCCTTAGAGATTCTTTTGAGAGAGAGAGAGTGAGAGGAGAGGTAGAGAAGAACAGAGGAGACGCAAGAAATTGAAGGAAGAGAAGAAGTAGAGAAACTATTTTGTATTTACGCTATATGTATAATCACATTGACAAAATTCAACGTTTATAGACGCTAAGTTACATGCTCAATAATGTTCTAATTGTGCATGCGCAATATCAGAAAATATATATTAATTAGAAAATTACAAATATACTCTTATTGCAAATCAAAAAGCGAAATACAAAAATGCAATGAGCTTATCCGAAACACATTTGACACTATAACGGGGCGGAGCCCCCCGTCTCGTGACCGAAAATCCCGTGCAGGTATGCAATGACTACCAAATATTAGTATAACGTTTCAAATCATGAACAATATAATTTCCAGTTTCAATGTAAAAAACGAAAAAATAA
>JABUQX010060589.1:0-5000 GCA_015478945.1 Trachelipus rathkii
CAATACTACGATTGTTATTAAAGAAGCTTTCATCTGTAATTGATACTTCGTAAGTGTGCTTATCCATTGTTGAACTAACCTCTTCCACAGACAGATGATTTATAGTAGCTATGCGGGTTTTACGCTTCTTATTAGGTATTCCGACTTCAGTTGAATGTCATTCTTTTTCAATAGCTGTAATATAAAGTGGAAATAATATAAACATCTATTTAAAAGAGCTAGAGAAATAGATGTTAACACTTCAGCATCTGATGCTGAAATGAAATATTTTTGGATTTCAAATCCTTTATATACTCTTAGCCACTTTAAGTTGATACTAGTCACAGAACATATGTATAAACTACAATGAAGGTGCTTTGTTTAAGAAAACTATGTTACGGGAACATAAACAGAGGAGAATAAAATAGTAGTTCTAGAACAATTATATCATTGTAAATGAGCTTAAGCTAAAATAATAACATATGATGATAATAATGCTGCTAAAAATTATAATAAATATAATAATAATAATAATAAAATAATAAATGAATAATAATAATAATAATATAATATATATATATAATAAATAATAATAATAATATTATAAATAATAAAATATATAATAACTAATAATAATAATATAATACATAATAAAGAATAAAAACAGTAGTTTCGAGATCAGTTATCTCAAGAATGCAAATGAAATCAGGTCAGATTAATAACAGATGAAATAAGCTGATAAAAGTCATATAAACTAATGAGATAATAATATGTTGATTTGATAACAGCTGATAGATATCACAATAATAATATAATCAATATAATATAATAATAATGATACATAATAATAATAATAATGGATCGATAATAATAACAACATCCACACCCTTAACAAATACAACACAAACAACAACAACAACAACCACAGCAACAACAACAATACTAATGAATAATAAGTAATATATTTAATAATAATGAATAATATAAATAATTTTTCAGTGTTTACTTACTTTTTTTTCCTTTTGTGAAAAACCTGAATAAAAACATCCTAAAATTATAAGCAATTACATTCAGTGTTTGGCGGTGTGTGTGTGTTGTGTGTGTGTGGGTGTGTGTGTAATGGTGTGTGCGTGTGTGTATGTGTGTGTGTGTGTGAGTGTGCGGGTGTGTTGTGTGTGTGTGAGTGTGTTGTATGTGTGTGTGTGTGTGTGTGTGTGTGCTGTGTGTGTGTGTGTGTGTTGCGTGTCCTCAGTGTGTGTTTGTGTGTGGTGTGTGTGTGTTGTGTGTGTGCGTGTGGGCGTGTGTGTGTACGGTGTGTGTGTGTGTGTGTGTGTGTGTGTGTGTGTGGTGTGTGGTGTGTGTGTGTGTGTGGTGTAAGGGTGTGTGTGTGTGTGTGTGTGTGTGTGTGTGTGTGTGCGTGTGTGTAATGTGTGTGTGTGTGTGTGGGTGTGTGCGTGTGTGTGCAGATGTGTGGGTGGTTTGTGTTGCGCGTGACATACCCTTGTAGTAGAGCGAAGAGAGAGAGGAGAGAGAGAGAGCGAGAGAGAGAGGAGAGAGAGAGAGAGAGAGAGAGAGCGGAGAGAGACAGAGAGAGAAGAGAGAGGAGGAGAAGAGACAATGTTGAGAGGAGAAGAGGAGAGAGAGGAGAGAGAGGGAGAGAGAGGAGAAGAGAGAGAGAGGAGGAGAGAGAGAGGGAGAGAGAGAGAAAGAGAATCGAGAGAGAGGGAGGTGAGTGGGGAGAGGGGGAGAGAGAGAGAGAGAGAGAGAGAGAGAGAGAGAGAGAGAGAGAGAGAGAGAGAGAGAGAGAGAGAGAGAAGAGAGAGAGAGAGCAGAGAGAGAGGAGAATTGTTGCACATGGTGTAAAAGTCATTACGCAAATATCATGTCATTTTAATTCTTCAGCTCTGAAGGTACATTAATTCGATTCTGATTATTATTGACATCCTTATGCTTATCATACGTAAATTTTATAAAGTAATATTTCTATAAATGACAGTAATAGATATATATATATATATAAAAATAAATTATACGTAAATTATATATATAAGATTTTAGTATATATATAATATATAATTATACGTATATTTAGTATTATATATAGTATATACTAATACTCATATAGTATATAATATATCCTTAATGCATATCATACGGCATATTGTTCTTTTACAAGAATGAAGTTCAGATGCCCCCACATATATATAGTATAGGTAATTAATAATATATTATATATATATAATATATATAGTATATCTATATATATTAATATATACTATTATAGTATATATAGTATAATAATAATATATATCTATATAGTATTATATATATATACTATATAATAAATATAGGTAATATATACTATATATATATATCACTATATATATATATGATTATATCATACATATATCTATATATCCTTTTTACTATATATAATATAATTATATAGTATATTAATATAGTATATATATTATATAGCTTATTTATATATATCTATATATAGTATTCGTAAGTAGTATATATATATATAGTATATATATATAATATGATTATAGTATATATATATAGTACTATATATATATATAATATATAGATATATTATAAGTATTTAATATATATATATAAATATATAGTACTATGAATATATTATATGTATATATGTATAGTATATATCTATATAGTATATTATATATATTATTATCTATATGACTAGTAGTAATATATATATCTTATATATATCTTATATATCTATTATAGTAGTAATTATATATATATATATATATATAGTACTATATATAGTCATATCGTAGTATATAGAATATTATATATACTAGTATATGATAGATATACGGGCTTAGTATAGTATATATATAATATATATATTAAATAGTAGTATATTATATATATATATATATACTAGTAGATACTCTATATATATATATCTATATATAATATAGTATACTAGTGATATACTGGGCTTTATATATACTAATAGTATTATATTAGTATATATATATATTTATATATAAGATATAATAGTATATATATATATTATATATACATTTATATATATATAGCTTATAGTATCACTTTCGTATATATATATACTATATATCTATATTTACTAGTATACTATACTAATATATATATATACTATATATATATATACTCTATATATAGTAGTATATATATAAGATTTTATCATATATATATATATATAATAAGATATATAATATTACTATATATATTATATATAATATATATAGTATATATAGTATTATAGTAGTATATGATTATATATATTATATATATATAGTATGTATAATTACTATATCTAAATATATATATATATATATAATATATAAGTATATACTATATATATGATATAATATAATATAGTATATATTATATAGTATATACGATATATAGTATATATATATAGATATATAGTATAGTATATATAGGCCCTATATATATATATAATATATATATGAACTATATATAATATATATATATACTATATATATATTATAGTACTATATATATATAATATATATAGTATACTAATATATAGTATATATATTAGTATACTATATCATGAAATGCTTTGAAGATATTATTATTATATATTAGTACTATATATATATATATAGTATAATAATATATATTATATATATAATATAGTATTATATATATATATATATATGATCCTATATAAGATATATATATATAGCCGCTATAATATATAGTATTATATATATATATATATCTATATAAGTATATAATTATATATATATATATTATAATAATATAAAGTATGATATATATATATAGCCCTATATAGTATACTATATCTATATATAAGTATCATATATTATATATCGTTATATATATATATATATATATATATATCCTAGAATAATATATATATTATATATATGATAGTCTAATATATAAATCCCTGGTCTAAATATTCTATATATATATATATATTATATAATATATAGGTAATATATATTATATATATATATATGTATACGTATATGTATATGTACAAATAATAGCCCTATATATATATATAGTATAATCATATTATATATATATAGTATATTATTATATATAATGATAACTATATATATATAATATATATACTATATAGCCTATATATGACTATATTATTATATTATATATTATATTATATATATATGATATATATATAGTATATTAGTGATGCATTTATATGATGATATATCATAGTTATATATATATACTTATATAGCTAACTATATGATATATATTATATATATATATATATAATATATATATATATATATATATTATATAGTATATATATATAATATATATAGTATACATAGTATAATATTATATATATATGATATATTATATATATATATATAATAGGCCCCTGATATATATATATATATAATATATATATTATTCTATAGTATTAATATATTATATATATATATATATCTATATATATAGTATATATATATATATATATACTATATAATATATATATATAGAATATATATTCATTCTATATATATATATAATATATATATATATATATATATGAGTATACGTTATATATATACTATTTATATATATATCAAATAATATATATATATTATATACTAGTATATATGTATATCAGTAGTATATATATATATAATACTAGTACTATCATATATATATACTATATAGTATATATATATAGTAATATGATTATATATAATAAATATAGTATATCTATATATTATATATATATAATATATTATTATAATTATATTAATGCTATATATTACTATATTTATATTTATAACTATATAATAGTATCATACTATATATTAGGACTATATATATTTATCTACTATAATTATATATAGCTTATACTATATTATATATATATATTATATATATATATATTATATAGTATATATAATTGTATAAATATATAATATATATACTATATATTATAATATAGTATATACTATATA
>JABUQX010060589.1:10000-14183 GCA_015478945.1 Trachelipus rathkii
CGGGTGAGAAAGTTGAAGAATGGTAAATCTGCAGGTATGGATGAAATTACTAGTGAAATAATCAAGAGCGGAGGCGAGATGGTGATTGATGGGATTTGGAAGTTGGTAATAAAGCGTTTATGGAGGTATAGTTCCAAGGATTGAGGAGAGCGGTAAATTGTACCTTGTTAAGGGTAAAGGGAGAAAAGGGAACTGCATAGAATTATAGGGAATAAGTTTATTGAGTGTTGTAGGGAAAGTATATACGCTGGTATTTTGGTCGAAAGAGTGGTCGAGTGACTGAGGGACTGGATTGGTGAAGAACAAGGTGCGTTTAGGAGTGGTAGAGGATGTTGTTGATCAAATCTTTACATTGAACAATGATGTGGAGAAAACAGTGAGGAGAAGAAGCCATAATTCTATTTAGGTTTATTGGATTTACAACAGCCCGTAATGATAGAGGTTTAATAGGGAAGCTTTTATGGCAGGTATTAGTGATATATGGTGTTGGTGGTAGGCTTCTGAATGGAATCAAAAGTATGTATGTCGATAGTGAAGCGTGTGTAAAAGAATAAATGGTGTCAATGGTGAATGGTTTAGGATTAAATAGCGGAGTGAGACCGGGTTGTGTTATGTCTCCTTGGTTTTCAATTTGTATATGGATGGGTTATGAAGGAATTCGAGGTGGGTGGCAGGAAATGGTGTTAGAATGATGGAGAATGAGAGGAGTTGGAGGGTGTCCCTAACTATTGTATGCGGATGAATTTGGTTCTGTGTGGCGAATCTGAAGAGAGTTTGAGAGGATTGGTAGAGAGATTTGGCCGGGTATGTAAAAGGAGGGGTTTGAAAGTAAACGTAGATAAGAGTAAGGTTATGGTTGTGAGTGAGTAAGTCCCCTCAGTGTGAAGTATGTTTAGACTGATGAGCAGCCTGGACAAGTGCTCTGAGTTTAAATATTAGGGTAATGTGTTGGATGAGAAAGGGACGGATGATGGCAGAGTGTAAGTAGGAAAGTTGGAATGGCAGGAAGGTGGCTGGTGCAATTAAATCTTGGTGGATGTATAAGGGACTAAGTCTTAAATGTTCAAGGGTTTTCATGGGAGTATGCTGTTACCTGTGTTAATGTATGGTATTGAGACTATGGTCTGGAATAAGAAGTATAGATCTAAAGTTCAATGTGTTCAGATGGACAATCTTAGGGGCGTGCTAGGTGTGAAAAGAATAATAAAGTGAGGATGAACGTATTAAGAGTGGCTGTGGTTGTGGAAGAAAGGGTAAATGAGAGAATAAATGAAAGTATTTTGAGATGGTTTGGTCCATGTGGAAAGGCGGAATGAAAGTCGGTTGGTTAAGCGGATGTATAGTTGTGAGTATGCTGGGAATCGACCTGCTGGGAAACCGAAGAGAAAGTGAATTGAGTCGTAACGAATGTCTGAAGGAGAGATGTGAGGTTGCAGAGGCGAGAATAAGGTGCATGATAGGAGAAAATGGCGGGGTTTTGTATGGGTATGGTTGTGCCCACCTGGGCCAGGGGATGAACCTTACATTGACGATTTACCATAGTGAAGGTCCGTCGCGGTCCTGATGATGTCTAGGGTGGATTTTCTGTCTGTGACGAACTCTCACAAAGGGGGCGGTAAGGCTGGCTTTCTTTTCGACTTTTGTCATTTTCTCCTACTGCTTTTCTTTCCGATGCTTGTACAGCCTTACCCCCAATCTTGGGGCAAAGAGGAAGGTGAAGAAAGAAGAAGAGATAATTATATATATATATATATATATATATATATATATTATATATATAATATATAATATATTATATAATTATATATATTATATAATATACATAATATGTATAATATATATATATATATGTATATATCATATAATATATATCATATCCGTATATAATATATACGATGTAGGAAGAGAAGAACCAACGCCCTGAACATCATATTTTTATTTACAAAGTTTCGATGGGCAAGGCTGTCATCTTCAGGCAAAACTATAAAATATAAAAAATTAATTTTTTTTTACTTTTTCTCTAAATATAATATTGAAAATAAATTGTACATAATATAAAAGATTCAATTTGGGGTTATAGCAAAAATAAATATTGTAGGTTTTAATTGGTATGGTTATTAAAAAATAAATAATATGCAGATAAAAAACTCATCATTCACTATTACAATGTTACATTTATACGACTGGGTTGGAAACTAGATTATCGGATACAAAAATAATTTCCATCATAAAGTACTTATATTAATTGCAATCTAAAATCACAATTTTGGCTGTTTAGTGTTGATTTTAAACTGGCGATATAAAGCGTTTCTAATATGTGCAGATCAGTTAGTTGGTTGGTTGGTTTGGGCTATTATGGAAAAGTGTGCAGAATTCATGGAATGTTCGTACGGATGTCTCTAACGCTTAGGTGCGATGGGCGTCTCATAAAATTACCTGTAACGGGGAGATAACCCCTGTGATCAGAGCCATTCTAAAAGCGAATTCTCGTGTAGTACTGCCAATATAGACGGCTCTGCAGCCGTCATATTTAAATTTTTAGGTAATGGAAGAGAGGAGAGGTTCAGGAATTCTCTTTATGGGTGAGAAAAGAATTGATAATAAAAAATGAAGTTAAAACTAAATTAACCTTGAGTTGAGCAAAATATTCTTGTAAAATTTTGTTAGGTGTCTTTAAAGGGAAGACCTCAATATATATATTATATAATATATATAATATATATATATATATATTATATATATATATATATATATATATATATATATATATATATATATATATTCTATATATATATATACTATATATATATATATATATATATATAATATATTATATATAATATATATATATATATATATATATACAACCTTCTTAGAAGCAGTATAAAGGGCTATTATGTCAGACTCTTTATGCATCAGATAAAAATTGGAAGGTAAATAAAAAACTTTGTGTAGTTTAGTCCTCATGTTATTGCATTTATAAATGGAAGGTAATTGACTGAAGAAGTTTAATCCTAAACCAATAAAAGTTTTCTTGCAGTAGACTTCTGTAGACTTTTTTGATTTTAATAAATCTGAATATTGTAAAAATTATTCACTCCCTCTTCGTTGGTGCAAAATTTATGTTTGGTAATTGTTTGATATGGTAATTGAGAAAACGGAATATTTTCCCTCAGCCAGTAAAAAGCAGAAAGGTGTCATTCATATATCTCTTATAAAGGAGGGAGTATAGTTAGACGGACAACAATAGTATTATATATAATATATTATATATATATATTATATATTATATATATATATATAATAATATATATATAATATATATATATATATATATATATATATATATATATATATATATATATATATATATATATATATATATATATAGGTCCTGTTATGTTTTACGACTCCGTCAGTTTTGATTTTTTTTTAATATATTGCTAGTATATGATACTAACAGTGAATTTAAGTGGTGACGGACATGATTCAAAAGTTCAAAATATTTTAAATAATTTTTTAAAAATCACATTTATATTAAATATTTTTTTTCCCAAAAATGAAATATTTTTTGGATAATTACGTATATATCTCGAAAAGTACGACACACAGAAAAACCAATTACATATTTGAAATCAGTATAAAGCTTTATTACAAATATAGTATATATATATATATAATATATTATATATATATATATATCTATATATATATATATATATATAATATATATACTATAATATATATATATATATATATATATATATATCTATAATTAGGGGCCGCTCGAGCAGACGGGGGACAGAGGGGGGGACGTTTTCCATACCCCGTAGGGGAGGAGCCAGAGGAACCTCCGCGACACCCAAATGCCAAAGAGCGGGGGTTCCGGAGACCCTCCCGGAGGGGGGAAATAGTCTTACCCCGTCGTCCATCCGAAAAGGCGAGAGACCCGACTGCTGCCATCTTTTGCGGTTTAACCTGGGTAATTCCTTTAGTTTAACAACAACACCCAAAAACGAAATATTACCGGAAATAAAAAAATAAAAACAAAATATTACTAAAAAATAAACTTTTTTAAAAAATTATTAAAAATATTTCGAATTTGAATCCAATTCCGTTACCACTTAATTCTAATTATTATAGATCCATATAATAGCATTATATTAACAAAAAAAAAAAAAAA
>JABUQX010060590.1:0-64286 GCA_015478945.1 Trachelipus rathkii
TATATATTATTATATATAGTATATATAATAATATATATATATATTATATATATATACTATATTAATAGATTGAAAGGATTTATATATACTGTATTATATAATTATATATATTTTTATATATATTATTATATATATTTTATTTATATTAACTATATATATATATATATATATATTATTATATATATTTAAAATATATATATATATATATTTAATATCTATATTATATATATAAGAAACGATGATTTTTGTTGGCCCCGAATATCTGGATACGCCATGTTATATTATAATCTATACTATTTTCTATATATTAGAATTATATATATATATAATATATATATATATTATATATATATATAGTAATATATAATTATATTATATATATATAATAATATTTATATATATATTCTCTGTTGGCAAGTACAAAGCTACAAATTCTTAGAGTTCGGGGAATTTCTAAATTCCAAGGTAATGACAGGCGAAGTGTTGATACCCCGGTGTTTAAGTTGTAATCAAGGAGTTTGGGAAACTTGATAAGGAAGGTGTTCCAAGACTTTACCAGTAGGAGTACTAGGTAAGATTTGACATTGGGTTTAGGATTAGATAAAAGAGAGTGGAAACAATTCCCCGATAAAAAGAAGAGACCGGAAAGGTTATGTTATGACGCAGAAGAGTTGATAAGAAAAGCCATAGAGTCTGACATATTTTAGGAAGCTTGGTGCGTGAACCTACCAAGATGTCGTCTTGCATAACCCATATTGGGTGACCGAACATCCTATTTCTGTGCTTTGCCGGGGTGAAAGTAATGAAAGCTCTTAAGGATCTTAGGACAATGACTTTCTTGAATTCTTTTGTTAGATTGGAAATCAAATGCAAACAAATCATAATTTTATGATCGCGAGAGGAAACTCAACAGTCATATTAAGGACAGACAAAGCTTTGAATTTAGTGTCTTAGAAGATTGTTAGAGTTGGTGGAAGAATAATGTGGACTGGAAGATGAAGGAAATAGTTTTTGAGTATAAGAAACAACCATATTCTGAATGCACATTTGAAATTCGAGAAGATAGAAGTTTCATGCTCTAAGGTCGTCTTACTATCGGGGTAATTCTTTGTTATGAGGGGCGTCTTTCAAAATGGAAGGAGTGAAGGATACAGCCGTTGACGTGGATATGTTGTGAAAGCACTTAGAAAAAGATATTGTGAAAATTAGAAAATATGTTGTGAAAGATTACAGAAATAGAGTAATAGTGTTTACTCTCACTACATTCTCTCGAAGAGTTATTTGGCAGAGAGAATCATAGAAGAAGCTTAGAAATCAAGGTTATGGTGCCTGAATGATAACTAAGGAATGTTAAACTATTCATAGTGGAAGATAAAGAATGTTGAAGACAAATGAATGATCGAACTCGACTATGGAAGAAAAAGTAATGATTGAATTCCAGATGAGAGATCCTTATTAAGTGATACCTTTGTTGACAGAGATAAGATTCGAATAATTGATGTTTTCTAAGTCTTTTGGTTTAGGCTAGACTTCGAAAACTTTCAGAAGAGAAGGAAGTTAAAGGGATAGGACGATAATTTTGACGGTTGAGAGAGAGAGAGAGAGAGAGAAGAGAGAGAGAGAGGAGAGAGAGAGAGAGAGAGGAGAGAGAGAGAGAGTAGAGAGAGAGAAGATAACAGTTAAACGATCGGAAGAAAGATTCAAATATTGGGCATGAGTTGAAGGGGGTGCAGAGGAGGATTACAAGCGATTATTATAGGTAAACATTGATGCGATAGTCATTATATATATACTATATTATATAATATATAAATAATATATATTATATATATATATATATATAACTATATTATATATAATATGTATATATATTTGACTATTATATTATTATAATCTATAGAATTATATAATAATTATATATATTATATATATAATATATATAAATCATTATATATAGTATATATATATTTATAATATATATATATAATATATATATATATATAATATATTAGTAATATATTCTTGACTTTATTATTTATGGTAGAGGGCTTGAAGTAAGTTTCTAGGAATACTTTATTTCGCCAATGTGGGCTTTTAATAGACATCAATTAAAAACAAGATTCCATGATTTTCTTACTAGGGATAATAAACTTTTGATAAGAAAAGTACCAATAAATATAATTGCTGAATTAATGAGAGTATAATAATTTACTAATTAAAATCATATTTGTCGTAAATGGATGTGGTTTGCATGGTTAGCATTCATGAATAAAAATAATACTTAAAACATTTTTCATGATGGCTTATCTTATTATAATAATAGATATGTTTCATTTAATATTGTTAACCTTATATGTTGATAGCTCAAAGCAACAAAAAAGAAATATTTCACATTTTCACAATAGTGAAATGCCCAGTGTAGTCCCATCATAGCTTTCAATGTATTTAGCTTCGTTCAATGGTGGGTTGATTCTTACTTAAGATTAAAATGTTATAATTCTGTAAATTATAATTATAAGCATACCGGAATAGTAAGAACCCAACCAATTTAATCTTTTAAGTATGTATATATATATATATATATATATATATTATATTTATATATATATATTATATTATATAATATTATATATATATTATATAATATATTATATATTATATATTTTATATTTTATAAGGGTGGAGTTGGTGCAAAATCTCATTCACCAATATATTATTATTTCAGAGGTAACCGGATAAACCACAGAGCAATGATAGCATGAGTACAATGTACTATGGTATATTTATATTTATATATATATATAAAATATATATATAATATATATTATACTATAATATATATAATATATTTAGTATATAATATATAATGAAGTACGAAGTTAGAACATATTCTCACAAGCGTTTCACTATCAACTCTACAGTTTACCAAGCAAGAAGCAACTGAGACGCCCTTGTAAGATTGCGAATGAGTCAACCCTCCAACGCAGGCAATACAAGGCCGTACAAGAATTCTATTGCGTCGTCTTTACGGGCAAGAGAAAGGCGGGAAGTATTTGTTTCTAAGCGACTTTTTCGATCGATTTGATTTCAAATAAAACGTTTATGAACGTATTTTTGAATCCAATTTAAAATGATGGAATCTAATTAAAAGGATGGAATACATTTCGAATTAAGAGTCTATACTCTAGAAAGGTCCTCCGGGAAAAATATTATTAAGGATTGATTTTTTAATTCGAATAAGTCGCTTGATTTTCAGAGGTAATAGCTCGAGTGTTAGGGAGAGGCATAGGAGGTCTTGGAAGTAAAGACAAGCGTTGGATAGGAGTTGGGGAGCTGGGTTGAGATCTTATCTGAAACCAGGTTATTTAAGGGAGCATCTTCAGGTGCTAGTTGGATACGTACGTTAGATGTTGGGATGGCCTGAAGCGGGATGCTTTCAGTTTGAATGGGTGCTTTGGGCAGGCACATATTGCAAAGAAATACTCTTTTAGTCCAAAAATATGCAATGACAAGAACTATGAGGAAAAAGATCGTGCCAGAAGTTCCTCCTCCAATGTATGGAATGAATTTTATCTGGGGAAAATACGGTGTAAAAGGGTGCATTGTTTGATTTAATTGATCTAGTCTTTGGTTCCAATGAATTTCTTTTAAGGTTTGAAATTTAGGGAACAAAACAGAAAAATGTTAGGTAAAGCAACGTGAGATAAGAAGTTGAATAACGTGATAGAATAAGAATTAGAGGAGAGGTTATGTTATTTTGAGGTGAATAGGGTTCTAAACTGACTTAGAAGAAGATGAAAGACATCCGTGAGGATAGTAAAGAATAGTCATAGACATGGCTGGATAAAATTGGGTTTTCTCAATGCATGAGACCCTAGTTTTTTTCTGAAAAGAAATCAGGGTGGACAGTGTCTAAGACAGTATAAGGTTCTATAGACTTATATTTTGCAATAGGGCAATGTGAAAAATCATTGTGAAATTCAAGATTAAAGATAGTAAACAAGATTGATCATCAATGGACAAACACTTGGGACTGGGGGCAAACTGCTAGTTGGACCTAATGCATGCAAGTATGGGCTGATATTTTTTGCGGTAAGTGTCCATTCTGTTATGTATTATTACAAGAAGTAACTATTTTGGGTCGTATGTACATGAATCGAACTAGTGGATTTATTTAAAGGAAGGTGGGTAGGAAAGGGTAATTAGTTTGTAGGACAAATTCTGTTTGAGATAAAAGGATTAGGTTGTTAGTTATAGGGGGCTATGCAGATTGATAGTCCAGAATAGTTAGAAGAAGTTTGATAAGTTTTTGTTTCATGAGGAATGATAGTGTGAAGTTTGTTTTCTCTTATGTTCAATTTCTAGTGATGAAAGGCATAGGAAGATGGGAGAAAAAGTTTGTGAGTTAGTGATTTTGTTTTTAGCGAGTTGGAGTAATTTGTGCTACTTGGTGGATGTGACATGTTGTTAATAGATTATTAACGCTCTCTGAATGCTTTCCCATTGGTTATTATATTGTGCGTAGAACTAGACTATTTGAATCGTTTCTATCAATTTTTGTAAGCTATCCTGGATTTATTAAGTAACGAGTATTGCTTTCATGTTCCTTTAATTCAGTATTTAATTAAGTTATGGAGGTGAGGCAATAATTACCATAATGTTGATCTCTCTGGCAACAAACTTCACCTGCTAAGCGGTAGCAGTGACAAAAAAACTCCTTCTTCTACACTTAAAAATTCAAAAGCGGCTGCTTTTTTATAGAGATCACTTAAATCCATGTTGGAACGAAATTAGACGCAAAGTTACGGGTGCACATTTTAACATCGGATGTATCATTACTTGATCCCATTGGTGCGCTTTGATGTGTTGCAACATGATTAGAAAGTGGTTCGAAGATGGTGGAATGATTTTTGGTTGGTTTAGTATATAGTTGTCTTGATGATTGTTTCTTTAATGTCTGGAGGAATCTCTATAGAGATAATTAGTGAGGTATCTCTTTATGAATATTAGCTGTCTCCCAGTACGATATAGAATAAATAACAGTAGAATTTCGTTTTCTTCTTTTTCGTTTATGAGATTACTTTGGTGTTGATAAGATGATGAGTAGCAACAAAACTGTATTTCGAATTAGATGGATAATATTTGTGCTTTCGATTTTAGGAAATCTTTTAAAGTCGTTATCTTAAAAATAATTTTCTAAAATTATTGGTTAGTAAAAGCGTTGGCGTTTTTATTCTAACTAAATGCTTCTTACTATAATGAGTTAGTCTGGCTAAAAATCTAATGTAGGAGTTTTTAACTAACGTTGTAATACTGCTTAATTATATAATTTGTTTATTTTACTAGTTAGGTGATATTATTACTTACTTACTAGTTGATTTTTTCATTAGTTGCTTACTTAGCTATTACTTATTCTTTGACTTATTTTTTGTTTTCTTATAGAAAAGTTTTTTGTTTTCTATTTTGTATTTATTTTTTGTATTAAAAATTGCTGTCCCCCCCTTCGCTTTGGAGTGAAACATATTTTTAAAAAGTTTCTTATATATATAGAAAATGAGTAAAACTAGAACTGAATTAATAAGATTTATCGAATCTACATCTAAATTCTAAGATTAGATATCCTATGAATAAGTATTAATCCCGACTAATTTCTTAAATTTAAGGAATGTATACTAATCCAAGCTAATTTTCTTAAAATTATAACGATCGTTGTCTAATCCAGTCTAAAGTTTTTCCTAAACCACTAAGTATTCCTTAACTAAGAAAAAAAATTAGTACAAACGCGAAGCACTTTCATCATATCCTTAAAATTAAAAGTATCCTTCTTAGACTAACAGAATAAGAAGAATCCATTCTACAAACTAAAGAATTTTCTTTTAAATCTAGGGATATACAGAATTGTATACAAAATTGGGATGAACTAGTAACCAGGAGGCAAATACCAAGTTTTCCCTCCTCGGACTGTGGTGTTCAATCCAATTCGACAGGTGGAAGCTGGAAGGAGTCTTCCTGTAAGTCTCGTGTTGTAATTGCTTCGGGCTGTTGCTGTAAAGCTTGTTCCTTCATCCTTGTTTGACTTCGGGTAACTCGGGGTGTAGAATCTCTAGGACCAGTGAACAGATTATGGGGCCTGTAAGAGGGGTCCTGTTTTCTGTTATCTGGGTATGAATATTTTGTGAGATTGAATCTAACGCGGGGGAATGGGGAAGTGGCATTTTCATGGGGATTGGAGATTTCCACAGGGAATTGTTCTTGGAGGGGCTCACATAGGTCCATACCTCACATATCGTGTGCTGGTGGGCTCCTGAGAAATTTCTTGACCGGTTTTCTAGGGAATCTCTTGCTGATAGGGGATACACAAGATGGTTTATAACTTTTTCATCCGACCGAGGTTGGAGGGAGTTTTTGGAAGTCCAATCTTTGGGGTTGGAACACCTTAAATTCCTGTCCTGGCGCGTCTTTGCCGACGACTACAATCGATGTTTTCTTCTTTTACAATCTCATGTAATTTCTTTCTTCCATGGGTTTACTTTCTCTTTACGGGTTTCACGGGGTGGTTTGTTTTAACGGGAAGTCGGATGGCTGCCAGAATTATACTACTCGGTGCCGGGTTGAGTATGGGGGATAGAGTGAGAGTTGTAGTATCTGCTGAGATTGTGGGGGGTGGGGAGTTGGAAAGTAGCTGTGTCTGGACGAATTGGTGGCGTTATGGGAATTTGGAAAGATTTGGGGAAGACGATTTGATTAGGTGGAGGAGGAGTTTCTTCCATTCTCTACTTCTTCTATTTCTTAGTCTTCTCTGCTTCGTCATCTTCCCTCCAAGTTCTCTCTTTCATTTTCTTCTTCTCTTTCAGAAGGGACTCCTGGGGTGAGATTCAGTTTCCCCTCAATTTTTCTTTTTATTGTTCTTTGGACGTTAACATATTTCTTCCACTGCGTGGGGGTTCCAAACTTCATCATTCATAAAGTCAAAATGTGACTCGGTGAACTTTTCTGCTGGGACACTTCGTTAGTTACATGAACGGGAAGGTTCGGCTGAATCTAAAAATACACCATCATTTGTTAGGTCCTTAAAGATCGGACAATATAATGGCCCGTCAAATTGGAGGACATAGCTTTTGAATTTGATGGGCGGTTTGACTGCTCTTAACGCAGAGTAATTCATATTTTGACTCTCTTTGCTTGGCGTTTTAATGTTGTTGTCAAAGTTTTTGTGGTTTCCCGCTTCTAATTTCTCTAGCCAATCTCTTTATAATGATCTTTTACTATGTATCTACTTATCTGAATGAATCTCATTATCTCTGCTTTCACAATGGGGATAATATCAGGCATCTGTAAGGGAGCTCTTTATGTAACGTGTCCGAGTGGGGTGAAGACCTATGGATCGATTATACGGCGGAATTGATAAGGATTTGGGAGAAGGTTTTATCCCAGTCTCTGTGATTTGATTCAGTAATGCGAGGAAAAGATTAATATAGCATTTATTTTCACCACGCATTTTGGGATGCTGTTGTAAGGCAAAATAATCTATTTCCTTATCCTCCACGCTTACATAATACTTAAACCCTGGCCGTAAATTCAATGCGTTGTCAGAGACGCACAGTTGAGGGGCGCTATGTCTACATATGACCTCTCCTGCAATGCTTGGACATTCTTCATCGTTTCTAAGTCTGCAGGCACTAATTCACATACGTGTTAAACATCGCGAATTAGATTGTTTCTGGTCCTGATCCTGTCAAGGCAATTTTCCAATCTGTAACAGAAAGCGTGAGAAAGGTGTAAGGATGGCATCTATTAATGCTCTGCGACGGGGGTCTAGGGCCCTTAGTTTGGGCACGACACACTTGATACATTTTCCTTAATAACTTTTGAACACAGGGATGGTATTTCTCCTCTTATCTCTTTATTCAGTTTTTGCTGAACCTGTGGTCCAGCTAGTGAAGGCGTGGCACTGGTCAATCAACTGTAGAATCATACTATCGGAAATGTACAAGAATAAGGTTTGCTCCACAGCGTAAGTCGTAAGATGCTTTTATTAGATGTGTGGGTGTGTAGCTTGGGTTTTTCGCCCATTTTACAATTTTCATAACGGGGACATTTCTCTTGTTCTTTGATGAAATTTTCCGACTAACGCGATCGATTCGCGGGAATTTTCTGTTGTTTTGCTTCTCTGCTTTCTTTCTTCGTCTGTTTTCTTTTTCTTTGCCAGGAAACATTAGATCGCCGTGCTATCAGTAGTTGGGGCAACGTTAATTCTTCTTCTTTTATATACTATATGGTGGGTGAGCACTGTTTACTAAGAGTATTCCTGAGCTAACGGCGGTCTGCTCTTATTTCTAGAAATAAAGAGAGAGTTGGTTGTTCGGTGAATGATAGTGACTTGTAGCCGAAGATGGTGTTTTAAACTTTTGCAAGCAGAACCCAGCGGCTAACATACTTTGATCGTATATAGTTTTACTCACTGCCCTGCGTGTCGGGACACGAAAGATAGGGTTTTCTCTTTCCCTTCATCTTGTCAGTTGGTAAACATCTCTATTAGCGTATTACTGGATTGTGTTCACGAGACTTCTTTGTGTAAAGTCAGGAAAGTTCGATTGTGGTGACATAGTTTCTCTTTTAAAGTATCGAAGCTTGTTGTTGTTTTTTCGTCCAGAGGATAAGACATTTTCTTTATAGATGTACAAGGGTTTGTGCTACCAGCGGGCAAAGTACCTTTATGAGGAAGCGAAAAATAAGAAAGAAACCAGTAACTTTGTGGTCTCTTCATTTGTAAGGAGGGACGAAACTCTTCTAATTGTTTCTACTTGGCCGGTCTCTTGGGTAATTCAGTCTTCCTATCTTGAATCTAGACAACGGCTGATTTGAGGAAACTGCATTTGGATAACTTATTCTCCTTATTTCTCTGAAGCGGGTGAGCAATTTCTTCAATTTTCAAGTGTTCTGGAAGTCTCTGCAATACGTCGTTAAGTAGACTTGTGTACAGGCTAAGAGATGATTTAAGGCCATTGTCATTGTGCGGGCATAAATGCTAGGAGCATTCTTATGTCCGAACATCAAGCGAGTGGGACACCAGCCCTTCCTCGTCCTAAATGCCATCAATTTTTGCGTCTCCTCTTCTATCATCTAAGGGTTTATGCTCCATAATCTAACGGATGTAAATAAGTATTACACCCTAGGGATGTAAAAATATTCGGTCGATTGAGCGAGGACAGGTCCTGAACGCTATGGGAGTTTGAGGATAATGTAATAAACCCTAGGCTTTAGAAATGTTTTTTTTTCGCCACCACCAGTAAGGGGAGAATGGGGGTGTAGCCTGCTTTGATGTCCCCTTTTTCAGTGCGGATCGGGTGAAATTATCGATGTCCTGCAAGTAACAGGTGGGTTAATCTGTATTCAGTTTTACAAAATGACTTTCGGGGCTCGTAAAAGCTCAATCTTAAATTATGATTGAAGCGGGCAGCTGGGACGCATGCATATTCTAGTGCCAAATAAGTCATAGGTAGTCGCCATGAGGGCTCTAGGCAATTCTCGATACTCTGGGTTTTTCGAGAAGACAGTGTCTCTGCATTTTCTTTTGACATTTTTCTCAATGATTTCTTTGTACACTCTCTTACTTGTCTTCGTAGCCCTTGAGCAACGTGGTACATTAAGAAAACTGTTCTCTGGGTGTCTTTACTCACGTACTGTGCTCTCCCTTTTGGTTTGGCTAATAAGTCGGATACACTTTCACTAGATTCACACCTTTTTCAATGTAAAATGATTTGTCCTCAATTGATGTATGAGGATAATGTGTTATCTTACGGGCTATTGTGTATGCCGACGTAGGGTCTTTGGTAAGGCTGGGGTCAATTATGCACTTTCGCTCGGTTCAAATCATTTTGAGTTTCAGGTCGGAGCTTTAGATATCCGCATGATTGACTAGTAAAAATTAGACAATTACCTTCATTTTTATCTTAATTTCTTCATCAATCATCAATGGCCATCTTCTTCATGGTCATCTTCTTCATGGTCATGTCTCTAAACTTCCAAATTTCGGGATTGGCCCAATTTTCTTTCAATCTGAGGGGTGTGCTTGAGTGTTGGATCTGGCCTCTGGAATCAGCGTGGATGGAGTGAGGGGTGGGTTTTCCGGATGCCCATTGGTTCCTTTTCATATTGTCTGCTCCTTTGGTTCCTACCTATCAAGGCAGTTTCCCTGTCTCTTTCCCTGTGTAGGCCCACTTGCTGCCTGTTCGAAGTTCGAATTGAAGAGGTGTTTCCTCTGGGATGTAGACAGTGACTCTATAGGAGCGGGTCTACCGGGCGTGTACGTTTCTTAACTCGCAGGACGGCTCCCTACGAGAAGATGCTTATCCGCGTCGCGTGTTTTTAACTGGCAAGGCGGCTTCCCTACGAAACTGATCCGCGTTGCGTGCGCTTTTAGCTGGCAAGAGGCGGTACCTTAGGAAAACAAGATGGCTTATCCGCAGCACGTGCGGGTGTTTTAGCGAAAATTTGGTTCGAATCATTGTTTCATCTGGCCTCGGGACAGGGGCTAACTGTCTTTATCTTCTCTGAGAGATAACTTTACTTCCTTTTTAAGATTCCCACATCGAGAAATTCTCTAACAATATTACCCGAGTGGATCGGCAAGATCGAATGTCTACCTATCTATCCCCTTGATAGAACATTTTTTGTCAGAAAAGAAGTTCAGAGTTATGGGAATGTTAGACAAAACATTGCTACCCAAAAGAATATCCCAACTATTCTCTCCATCATTATCACTCACTTGGAATGTAGTGAGGTAATGTTTTTATGTAGGCGCAGGTATACACTGTATTTCTCCTTCAATACGTTGGCTTACTGTTCAAACCCCTGTACTAACTAATCGGTCTTTCGGAGGGGTATTATTGAAGTTATCCCATCTTTTTTCCCAATTGTTTTGACGCGGGTGAAATCTAACGCTAGATCGGTGTCACGCAAAAACTTTTGGTCTTCGTTCTCCCTACTACTACAAAGATGGAGCAAGATAGACATTTGTGTAAAAGTGTCGTCCCAGAAAAGATTGCTGCGACGAACTTCCTTTAATTTCTTTCTTCTTCTTTTGCCTAGATTACCATTTTGCTCTATTTTTAAAATTTTTCTCCGCTCCTCTCTTTTGCCGATTCTAAAAGATTGTCTTGGTTCGTTCGATCCTCCTGAGGTGAGAGAAGTTTCTTCTTCAGATCTATATCATAGTAGCACTTCTGATCATTCAGCTCAGAATCTCGTCGACTGGTCTCAGCGTATAATCTCGTCGGGCGTTAGTCCTTTACCTTCCCATGTTGGAGCCGTTGTACCTTGCTTCTTCTTGGAGAAGGTCCTGGGCTCGTGGATGGGTTGTAAGGACTCTGGGCTTCTGCTCTACCCTTTTGGTGCATATAATCTTAGCTGTTGTAGGTGGAGTGGAAGCAGTCAGGGTATCTGGGATAGGTCCTCAGGGCGGTTGTCCTCTAAATTTTTGGTTGCGATCCCTTTCGATGGTTTGCCCCTTACATTCTTGGCAATAGGGCAATCCAAGACATTGCTTTGGGACGAGTGTCCACTGGATTCAAAAATAGCACCATAGTGTTCTCTTTACTCTTGGGGCAGGACATCCTTAGGTGCCCTATATCTCGGTGTACCGATACACCGCTCTTCATTCTTCTCTTTTTCTTTTGAAAAGTATGCTTCGGTCTTTAACTCATCTCTCCTCCTTTGAGGAGTGTAATTGTTTCTCACCTCCTCCCTGCCCTTATCCTGCCTTGGCTTATTAAATGGCTCTCTATTTGTCCCGGTATGTTATTAACTTCACCCCTGTTCCAAGCCCCGATTTCTTTGGCCAAAATACCTAGTGGTGCGGATATCATATTGATCTTTATTCTCATTCTTGTAATAAGGTCATTTGAAATTTGAGAGTACTTTTTCTATCATTCATTTAGTTCATTCTGTATCGAATACCCTAAGGATTTTCTCTCGTAATCTCTGTCTCCATCCTTTCTTTCATTTACGTTTTGAATGATCTTCCCTGCAAGATGTTTATCTGCCTCGAGTTGAACATTGCTTTATCATCCAGATCGTGAAGGCGGCTGATACTTTCGTAACCGGTCTTTCAACTCTAGCACAAAATCGGTGAAGATTGAGTTTCTCCCTTCTATACTCTAAGAAGTCTAACAGAGCTCGGAAGATGGTTTTCCTCTCCTACGCGGTTTGTAGGAATGTTTTTCAATTGGGGGAAAATCTGCTAATATCTTGGTGAGATTTTGAAAAGGTATTCTCTGGAGAAGTAATTTTCCTGGCTTATATTTTGGTGCGGTTGATATGGCTGACCTTTCGAAAGTGATCTTTTAACTTTCAGTTAATGGGGCTAGAGCATCTAGTTTTCATTCAAAGAAGTGACGAAGTCTGGATACAAGATTCCTTTCCATGTTCTAGTTTTCAATGTTTGCCAAATAATTTAATTTTTCGGGAATGTGGGAAGCGGTGTTAATAGGTGTAGTAGGGTAAATAGGGGACTCCAAATTGTTGTGGAGGCATATAGGGATAACCTTGCATACTCAGGGTAAGGTGGTGTTGCGTTAGGCTGGTGTAATTCCAGGTGAACGCTGCGTAATGAGAGGTTGGGATGTCCGTGGGTAGAACCCATAAGTGATTGGTCTCGTCTGCGGAGCACCGCTTCGTTGGTGTTTCTCCTCCTAATCTCTGTGAGGAACGCTTGGGCTGATTGGTTTGCGTGTTGTTGGTCCAGCCAGGGGTTTGGTCTGATGCCTAATGGCTTGGTTTTGGATCGCTTGGGGGTCTCCTGTCCCCCATGGGGAGGTGTTCGGTATCTCTACACCCTCGAATTGCTCTCATCGAGGTTAATGAGTTTAATCACAATTTCTGGAGGTTTCTTTTTAACAGCAGTGTCCATAGTAGCAGGCTTTAACTGTAGATTCGATGGTTGTCCAAAGAACGCGTTTTTGCATGTAGGTGGAGTTTTGACCTGTGGGGGAGGGGGCTCATCTTATACTTGGGATGTTGGCTAAGAAGAGCGGGTGTAGGGGTTCGACTGGCTTGTGTCAAAGGAGACGTTGGAGGCAAGGTAAATGAAAATATAAAGACTGAGGAGTGATACCCTCATGGCGGGGTATGTCCGCGAGATTATATGAAGATAGCCCATTGTTTATGGGTTAAGAGGCGTAAGATGTAAAATCTCCCGCCCTGCGGTTGCTTGCTCTGGTCATGACTTCATCATTTACTACATACTCATTACTCCGAGATTCTATTTCGTCTCTACTCTTTCGTCCAGCAACTTAATCGTCTTCGTCCGAAATTGGTTTCATCCATTTTGGTTTTTCGTATCAAAAATAAGCACAATAGTGGTAGTGGATGACAGCATTTATCTAGCATATCTCTACTGTATCTGTTAAAGCAGTGTATAGTGATGTGGAATATGATGAAATGTTGTTGCGGAACACTACTCGATATGGAATCATATATACATAATACTAAATATATAAATATTTAATATAAATATATTTATAGATTACAGCAAAATACATAATGATAACTATAAACATAATCAACATAAAAGAGCAGTAAATAACTATATAATTACGGCTTATTGTAAAAGGGATATATATATATTATATATTATATATATATAGTATATATATAGTATATAACTATATTATATAGATTTTTATTAAATTAGGCGAGCAAAAAATAGTTTTGTAGGTGGTAGCTACACATATTTAAACTATTGTCAGAATGGTGGGAAATCAACAAGAAAGATGATATGTCCGAAGACTGATCATAAGTGCTATACTAAGACTTCATGATAATAACTTACTCGTACAAGGAGAGACAGCATGCACGTCGTATTAACAGTTTATTTTCAGGTAGGCTGATAGCGAACAGCAATGGAAACATAAACCGGAGAATAGCAATAAATGTGATAACACACCGCCAGGCGTAATATTCTAGTTTTAAAGAGGTCTCACATTCATTGAGGTGTATTAAACAGAATAATTTAGATATTTTTTTTTGTTTTTTTCTCGTTTTTCCCACATTAACTTATGCCCCTATAATATATAGTATATATATGTATAGTCAAGGTACATAAAAAAGTAGTTATATATAATGAGTTATTATTAATGATACTACTGATATATAGATGGATCAAAAATCATCGAACAATATAATAAGTTATTCTACTACTATATGTATATAGATTATTCTTATATATAATATAATATATCCATATATTTATATTTTACTTAAATTATTAATTTTAATATGCTTTGGGAAATGGCTTTCTATGGCTCATTCTGAGCAAGGTGGGGGATTTTAATAATCTATTGGGGTATGCTATAGGTTGATCGTTGTATATATATTTATATATTATATATATATATATTATATATTATATATATATATTAATTATAGGTGATAGTTAGAAAATTTTTTCATATTAGGCTAAGATGGGCTTATCCCAATAAAAAATGGTCTTATTTCATTCAGTAATGCACACATACAGTGGAATATTATAATAATATATATATATATTATATATAGTAGTATATTATATATATATATATTTATAGGAATATAAATTATATATATATATATATTATTATAATATATATATTATTATATATTATACTATATTAATTACAATAATAATATATATATATATTATGATCTTTAAGTAATATATCTATACGATGCAGACCTTAAGTATTATAACTAATTATTATATTTTTTTTATTATAATATTATATTTAATATATATATATATATATTAGGTAGGTTATAATAACTATAAAAATAAAATACATTAAAGCTAGGGTCAATTAGTTAAATGAAGAAAGAAGAATTTAGTTGAGGATTTTTTATGTTACATGTGCCCAAATGTATGACACGTTTGGGGAATTTGACGAAGTGTTTTATATTTAGGATTGATTCCATGTTTAGGTTAGTCGATTGCAAGTTGATTTCCTCTAGGCGCTCGGCTCGGTTTCATAACCTTTCTCGTGCCCATGACAAAAACGCACAATTTGACTGTGAGCTGGTGGTTAAATTCTCTTTTTTTCATCTTTCTCTGAAATCATCGTTTTTAACGTGTTGTCAGGTAATAAGAAAAAGAAAAGAAAAGAATGAGCGGGATGGAAAAGAATATAAATGATAATTAGTTATTATTTCCCGTTTTCCCTAATTCTAGAACTTAAGTTTATAACTCAGGCGGAGTATCCATCCATAAATGTCATTTTATAAAATTATTTTAAAATTTTTTTAATGAATATTTTACAGTAAATATATTTATATTTTATCATTATCTATATTAATTTCATTATCTATGAAACGAATCATTTTTGACAGAAATTTTTCCAATCGTAAATTATTTTTATGTGGTTGATAACGATGCAAGGCCTTCCTTGATCATGGATATTTTCAACTTACAATGAAATAGAGTAATAATGGAGATATAATAGATGATAAGCATATGATACATATAATAAATAATTAAATAAAAATTTTCAAGGTTTACTGGATGAAAAAAGTTTTGATTGAAATTTTATCGGGCAATAAAAAGAAAATGTATTAATGCGAGGAAATAGATAGTCATCATCCACGTCTCAAACTAACAACGATATGTAAATAAGGTACTCCTTTCTGATATACTTGTCAATGTAATAGAGTAATAATTAATTATGAAATAGCAGAGTAGATAGGAACTTTTTATTATTGGCTTAATTAGGACGGTTGTCAACAATACTTATTTAAAGAACTCATAATAGCTTCTCTGACTATTCTTGGAATAATATTAAATGATTTTTTAATAGGATATTATTAGATAATTAATAATAGATATAATAAAGTAGATAAATTTATAATTAATATGTATAAATATAATTAATATGTATTAATTAAATATCTATATATATATATACTATATTGATGAAACTTTATATTATCTGATTATTTAGTATACTTATCTTAGGAATTATACAGAGTATATAATTAAAAGAGTAGTATAGGGATGGTTAGTAATGAATAGGAATTATAGTAAGAGATGTAATCATTAATGGATCATATTTATATAATAGTATATATATAATTTGATTATATTAGAATATAAGGATAGTAGTCATAGTTATAGAGAATAGCTATAAACTAGAGTGATAATAAGTATAATAGTATAGAATTCAGATAAGATATATATAAGATAATAATTAAGTAATAATATAGAATAGTAAATATAATTAAATAGGGGATTTCGTTTTTAGATTATAGGTAGAGATTGAGGTGTAGAACATTCTAAATATTATGAATAGTAGATTAATGGGATAGAACATTGCTATCATTACTGGTGATAAAATATATCAACGCAGTATATAAAATGGATAAGCTAATAAAAGAGGTGTCATGAAGGTATGCATGAGATAAAGATCAACGTAATGAGTGGTTGCAAAGGGTCGGACGAGTGCATTCGCATGATTCTGAATATTCATATGGGCGAATTCTTCGAAAAGAAGTAAAGAGAAGTGAATGATGAGAATAATGCAAGTGTCGGTAGATTTATGAGTTAATTTATACCTTATAGACTTGTTAATTATAATAATGTAGGGGCTAGAGTGTTAGGCGATTGAACTAGCTATCAATATTAGTTATTCTATTTAGACTATAAATAAACTATAATTTTCGACACACTTAGGTGGACTTTTAATAGCACTCAAATATAAATATCAATGATATTAATAAAGAGCACTAAGAGTAGAATAAATCTATAACTTTTGTTAATAAAGTATTCGTAAAATGACAATATAAATATATAATTAAGCATTATAGGTAGATTATTGAGAGACATATATGTACTTAATGAACTACATACATAATTTATAATAACTCTAATGGCATTGCGTAAATGGTATGATATGAGTTGCATGGTTTGGCATTTATTATATGATCATGTTAAGAAATAAATGATTACAATAGAAAGTATTAAATATATCAATAGATATAGCTGTATATACTCTCAATATTATATATCTAATCAAATACATACAGATCATGTTTCGTTTAATTAATGTGCTAAGAGGGTCAGATTGAAGACAGGCATAGTAGAAAGTAGGATATAATTTAGACCATGACAACTGCGGGAACACTGAGAGAAGTTTATTACTCAAGTTTCATAACACACGATAACATAGTATTATTAGTTGGTTAATATTAAGATATGAGGCCATTAAGTGGGATAATAAATTTAGATAGATTGGTGAGTATTTAGAGAACTATTACGCTCATTTTGGTTGGATTTGAAGAGAAGAGAAGAGTATAGACTCGTGAGTAACTATATGTCTCAGAGGATTTATGAATTGATGTAGAATGGATATTCGAAAATCTGTATTCGGAAGAAGAAATAGACGGAGATCAATATTAATAAGAAGAGATATATCCAGAGACAGAAATTACAGTTCATTGTAAGTATTTGGATAATGATATAATATTAATAGGGACACGATACTAATAGAGCGTAATACTAAAACTAGTGGAGGGGTAGTAGTGTGGAGTAGGTAATTTTAATACAACTACAGACGTTACATAGATATACCATGACTGAGTTACCTCTACAATAAGGGGTATGACTAAGTACTATAATACTACTACATACCTTAGTTAAAGGGTACGAATTACCTCTACTTCAAGCTATGTGGACAGACAAAAGGCACAAAGACCCAAAAATAAGCGCATATATATAACACTAATGAGACAATAGGTGAAGGTGGTGTCGTGATATATATGCTTCATATATTCTTAATTTCCCAGCCAAGTAGTAATACCGGATAAGGAGCGGGGACACGAATCCATCCTTTCTCGAGTATAATGAGTTCAGAAACAACTACACTCAATGATATAACTATTTTGCATAAATATAGCGTATTTAGACTGATGGTAATCATATCATATATATAGGGATACAGGAATAGTCACTAAACTATTATAAATGGTGTATACTAATCAGCTTGTGTGATGTCAAAAAGATATATATAAGATACTATTCGTGTGACGAAAGGTTAAAAGAACCATCATTTCTCCAAATGTTTCACTATAAGGACTCTTGAAGTTGTATGCAAACAGCTTATTAAAGAGATGAGAGCCATGGTAGGATCGCGGGGAGAGAGATCAACTCTCAGCAGATGGCGTGAAAGAATCTATATTGCGTTGCTCTTTCGGAGAGAAAGGGGAGTGTGTCAGATACTTAGCGCTTTTTCGATACGTGATTTAACATAAAACGTTTAATAAAAGGCAAGTCTTTATGAATCAAACTTTAATTATGGATTTTGAGGGAGAGGATAGAATACACTAGAATTAAAGAGTATATACGTACTAATTTAGTTTCTATATAGTATATAATAATTAATATATATATATTATAAATATTTATATATATAATATTAATATAATTTTATATATGATTATTATAATATAATATATTTATTATATGGCAAATTACGCAACAGCAGCTGATATTAACAATACGAAGGTACATAGAAATATAAATTTTTGGAAGGTTGATTTGTATGGACAATGTAAAAAAAAGAATTGTTGTTTTTTTATTATGTGATAACCCATAGATAGTTAATCGAAACTATGATTTTGGATCAGCGATTGAAAGTTGTATGAATGATTTTTTTTAGGGGGCTCCGAGTAATGGTGGGACAGGGGGACGGAAGTCATGTCGTCGATGTGTCCACGTGCACTTTTGGTATACCCGGGGTATTTTTTAGTTAAAAATAAGAATTAAAGAAAAGAAAAGGTTCAATTAATACTTTAATGCCCCGATTCAAATATGATTATTTTCCGTTCTATTGTAGTTTTCGAGATATAAAATGATTTCAAAATCTGTGGATTCAAAATTTATGTTTTTTTGTACTATGGTTTTGAGATATAAAATTCATTTTCAAATTTATAGTGATTAAAAATTATGTTTTTGTACTCGTATTTTCGGATTATATGGGGGTTGGTAGTTTTCCTATTATTATTATATATATTATTATATAAAATATTATATATTTATATTATATATTATATTATTATTTATAGTAGTAATATTATATATATATACATATTATAGGCTTTTTTAAAGGTAGTTAGATAATGACGAAGATGCGTAATGTTTTTTTTCGATATTTCAAGTTGCGTTAAGGTTGCCATAGTTTTTTTTTTTTTTAACGACGCCAATACAAGATTAATGCAAGAAGTAGAAGAGGGTTCTGGCTCACGGGGGACGAGGGGGGAGTTCTGTCTCCGTGGTGAGCTTAAAAAGAATAAAAAAGAAGTTTAAAATTAAATAAAATTAACCATGATAAAGCACTTGTGGAGCTCTGGGATTTTGCTATTGGAAGTTAGCTAAACGTACAAAACGAGGGATGCCACAGCGGTATTGCGATTTGATTTACGCCAGCTTTTGTAGCTTCCTTTATAGGATAAGTGCTTATATCTATATATATAATTAATAAAGAAGGTATATATATATTTATATTATATATTTCTTTATATATAAGTATTTATATATATATAATATTTAATAATAATAGTTATATACACTCGGTACAAGTTTAAATGAAGAGGCGTAAATTTATGATCTCGAAAAAACGTTTTAATAATTTAAGCAGGGTGCGGGGACGAGTCACCCGAGGAGCAGAGGGCGGAGCGCAAGGTTTATGGGTGGAGCCGGGAGCGAGCGGAGTGAAATTTTTGGGATAGAGAGAGAGGGAAATTTTGGGGGATCTGGAGCGGAGCGGAGTCGAGGCGAATTTTAGGGGAATGGGAGGAGCGGAGTCGGAGCGAAAATAAGAGGCTGCATCGGCTCGGCAAATACATTAGTATTTTTTTTATTACTACAGGATGTCATCTGAACTAAGAATATATATTATATAATATATATATAATATTAGTACTTATTTATATTACTATATATATATATATATATTAGTATATATATATAAAAAAAAAAAAATATATTATATATATATATTATATATATATATATATATATATTATATTATTATCTTATATATAATTATAATATATATATATTTAATATATATTATATAATATATATCTTTTTTTCAGAAGTTGTATTATGTATATTATTATCCATTAAAAAGTTACGTATTCTAAGATATTAATTTAATATGAAGTTTAATATCTTAGAAAATATGTCAATACCAAAATGAAAACCTTAATTGTATCTTGAATATATTCACTCTGATGATAAAATATTTCATTTTGTCAATATACGAGCATAAGTTAACACAGTTGGATGGAAAACGAGAGATCGGTTAGTTTCATGCAAAAGAGTCTACTAACTAAGTTTCCCATGGTACAATCTCTAATGGATCATTTAAATTACTGCGACATCTAAACGCTAGTCATCCAGATTGTGAATTGTAAGAGAGGTGAAGAGTAATAGGAGACACTTTATTTCAAAAACTAGAGAACTAAGTGACTTTTTCAGTTGCCATAAATTGTTCTGTCTATGTTAAGTGAAAAATTCAAATTACAATTGATTATAATGGTTGTTAAGAAGATAGTGCCCATTAGTTTCTTTGCATCTGGAATTAAAGCATGTGTGGAGCACTATGGCTTAGAATGGAAGTCCTTTAGATGAAATATTTGTAATAGTTCTCGAAGAAAAAATAAACAAAAAAATAAGTTAAAAATTGATAAAAGGGACGCTTTGTGCTTTTAAAAATGGATACTTACACATGGGCAAAGCTAAAATTATTTTGACTAATAATTTTATATTGTGGAGAAAGATAAAACAATATTTTTAAAAGATTCGAGTAAAGAAAATATCAATTTCAGGATATATTCAGACATTTTATGTTACTGACTCTTAAAGAATTCGATAACAAGAGACAAGTATATTTAGATAGGTTAGAATCGAATCAACTTGATCAGGTAAGATTGAAAATTATATGGACAATGGGTGAGCGGAATTGGTAATGTATACTGATTTTATGAACTGTCCAAAAGAAGAATAATAGTTGTTATTAGAAAGAAACTACTGAATAAAAATAGATAAAAGATATTAAATATGACATATGGAACCACCTGAGATGTGGGGAGGTCATACTTTACAGTAAGCAGTGGATGTGGTCTTCCCAATAGACTCCATAGGAGCAAATTTATAACGGGGCGAGACATTGCAAGAAGACAGACGTACAAATTAATGGCGTTCTTAAGATTCCAAGCTGCAAAGTGCATTTTTAGGTAAGAGAAAGATGGGGACGTCATGTTTATGCTCTAAGTCTAAAGGCTTCTGCATAAAAGATTATAGTAGTAGTATGATGGCTGGTGGACTTTTGAACTTTCTCCTCTCCGAAGTTTGGAACGAAGATCGAAAACATCGAGAATTATTAAAACACACATACTTTACAACAAAAATATTCAATCAGAAGAACTTTGACTGTGCTGGAAATATTCTTATAGAGAGGATTTTAGAATCAAATAATTCACGAAAAGAAGGGGATGTACTGAAAATAACAATATTTTTGTCGCAATCTCTGGTGTTTGAATTTTCCGAATGAAGATCTTGATTTATAAAAGCTAGGAGTGTTTTATGTAGAACTAAGGGTTAAATGAATAAGTATCGAACGAATCTGGGCGGGTCAGATAGTTAGCGTTTCAGAATGCCTCTTGTAGAATTGTCAGATAAGATGAAGAAGTCCATATTGCAGATAATGGAAATTGGGAGCCAATGCAGAAAGCGATGAAAAAAACTAAAAAGAATCTATAGTAATAGATTCAAACTAAATTTTAGGAAATAAAAGGTAGGAATTCCATAAGTCATTGTGGAAATAATGGAAAATCGCCGAAATCAAGTTATATTAGTTAAGAGGCAATCACTTTGCTACCTAAATTGGGCCAAGATGCGCCTTGGCACAAATTACAGTTGCCCTCTTTTAAGTGGAATGTTGAGAGCTTATTTTCTGCTTTACATATAAAGGATATTGGCCTCGTTACGGGAGATTTAATTGATGTTTTTATAGGGGACAATGTTTTGAATAAATTATATTACTATGGATCGGGCGTTAAAGAGAATTGTTTTAAAGGTTTTTAAAGAAGTGTTTATTATAACTATTACTATAATTATATTCTATATATATATATAATTATATTTATACTATTATATATATATTATACTCTATATATAAGTGTATATATATATTATATATATATATATAATACCCTATTTAATAATATAATACTTATATTATTATATATTATATAATTATCTATAGGAATTATAGCTATATAAAGAGAAATTAGATTAAATAACACAGGTTGATATATCGAATATCATCAGAAAACTAATAAGATATATCATTAATTCTAGCAATAAAGCGATTGAACTGAGTGAGATTTCCGGTGACGATTATGTGCAATGTTAAATGATTTTATATTATTATATAGTATATAAATATGTTATTTATATATATATATATTATTTTAAATATTATCTTACTATATATGATTATATATATATATATTGATAGTATATAATAAATAATAGCAAAGTCTGTGTTTGAGATAAAATATAATGCATATATGATGTATCAGACATCATGAGAATATCAACGAGGAATTAATTTTAAATTTAGGATGAATTAATGATGATTTTTGTTCTTTTTTAGAAAAAAGCTAAAATAAAAATTAATATTACGTATGTAAGCAGCATTAAGAGAGATTAATTTAAATTTAGGGAGTGAATGGATTCTTTTCTGTTTATTAAATTATTATTTTCCTATAAATAATTTCTAAGTATTTTGCTCGCTATTGAATCTTTAAAAATTACAAGTTTTCTTGTGGACAGATTTTTTATAGAATAAATGATTTTACTGTAAATGGAGAAGGACATTATAACGGGTTGAGAGCGAGCCGGAAGCGGAGTCCCGGAGCGAATTTAAAATGCGGGCAGAGAGGGTGGCGCGTAATTTTAAATGCTGAAGCGGGCGGGTTATTTTAAATGTGAGAGGACCGAGTGAGCAGGGTATTTAATGTCTGGAGAAGGAGTCGAGCGGAAAATTTGCGGTCGCTATGATTTTAAGGATTTTATGTAAGATTAGTAATAATAGCAAATAACTAACGCTACTTAACATAATTATCTTACCCATTTCTAACGATTAAACTTAATTACTTAAAGTAACTAAACTAACTAAAATGTAAATAACATAAAGTAAATAAATAAATAAAAATTTAAAATTAAAAATTATTAGAAATGCATACTAATTTAGCCTTGTTGCTATATAGTAATATATGATATATATATATATATATATATATATATATATCTTATATATATATAATATAACGAAGCTATCAGTAATGGATATTACACTATATATAATATAACATATATATCATATATAAATATATATATAATTTAATTATAATATTAACTATATACTATTGAGAAAGTTGGCATCACTAGCGCAGCATTAAGCAGGATTGTAAACACAAATGTCAACACGAAATTTCTTTTTTGCAATTATTATTTAATAGGCCGTTTCTATGATTTCAATTCTGAATTACTCATATTTTGCCGTGTTCTAAACAGGGAACATATTTCATTTTAATGATTAAAATTTTAACAAAAAAATAATAAGAAATAAATAAAATAAATTAAAAAAATAAAAACTTTATTAACATCGTAATGTGAAGAGTTTGTCATGATTGTTGATTATGTTCGATTTTACTAATCACGATAAGAAGGATTGGTTGCGTGTTTTTGATGGTAGATTTTCTATGGGCAAATTCATAAAAGAAGTCATGAGGACTTACTAATTGAAAGATTATAAATTTCGCCTGCAATATTTATCACATAGGCAAGAGCAAAATACGCGAAGCTAACGTCAAATAAACGAGGAAATAGCAAAAGCATTATTTCTAAAAAGAAATCATTTGAAAGTAATTTGAAAAAAAAAAAAATTTTTTATAAGGAGTAAGGGATTCACAACAACATTTAAAGAAATATAATTCCCTTTAAATCCATTATAATTCTTTCGAAGAAATATTTTTAACCTTGCCAAGATTATCTCAGAAAAAAAAACTATTTATTTTATTGTGATATCCAACGGCATTTATGAGAGTCATCGTCTGCCCGCATTGCCTCTGGAAAATTCCATTCCCTTGATGTATATCGAGGTTACGCTGTTGCTATACAAACAAGTTGCCATTTGGATGAAGAGGAAGAGAGAAAATGATGGAGAAACCGGATTAAAGCAGTTACTGTGTGTGTTTGATTCCAGATTTTTGTTTTCGAAATTAAAACAATTTACAACGAAAAATTATTTTAAAGATATTTACATTATATATTATAAATTAAATATTTCCCTAAATTAAGTTATTTTTCATGTCATGTAGTGTAATTCTGGTTCAAAGATTTTTTTATGGATAATGTTTAATTTATTATTTTTAAATAAGACTAAAGTAAATTCCAATGGTAAACAGTGCTTCGGTTAGCATCTATTGAAAGGTTAAGTTAGGTTTTTAGGTAATGTTAAATTAGCACCTATTCAAAGGTTAGGTTAGTTTATATTTTAGGTATTGTTAAATTAGCATCTATTGATAGGTTAGGTTAAGTTCAATTTTGTTAGGTATTGCTAGATTAGTAGCTATTCATAGATAGGTTAGGAACTTGCTTGCGATTGCAGCTATTGCTAGGATATATAATATATAAATATAATATATAAATATAATAGTATGATATATTACAGATATCTTTTTGTGAAGCAATTAAAAAACGTGTTAATGGAAGAGGGAAAGCGAGTATTTATGAAAATGACAGAAATAAGTAAGGACAATTAATCACTATTAAAAGAAAGATAAGAAGGGATGAATGCAGATAAAAAAGGTGGAAAATATTTGAAACTAGACAACACTGCACTATTGCTCATGCAGCCAGATGTCAAGTGTTAATAATCCCATAGAAAGGGTCGCGAAAGTTTAAAATATGACTATATTATATTGATATTAATCAGTGTTAGTTTTAATATGTTTAAATAATTTAAAATTTTTTTATTTTATTATATTATTTTATTAAGAAGAGGCGTCGAGCCGACGAGATGGACGAGGGGCTTAGTCCCCCGTGTCACGCTGAGGCGAGAGACCTGACTCTTTGAATGCTTTATATTTTAATTTGGATTTTATTTAGTTTAAAGAAAAAAAACTGTTATTGGAACCTTGTGCACGTATTTGCATTGAAATAATGAAAAAATCGATTAATTGTTCGTTCGATACTATATCGGATTTAAATTTTACAAGGACAAGTTTACTATATATAATATATATAATATAGTAATAATATTATTATATTACTATTAATATATATATATATACTTCTATATAATAATTATATATATATTATATATATATTTTTATAATACTTATATAATATATAATATATATACCTATATATATAGTATTATATATATATATATATATTATATATATATATATACATATATATATATATATTATATATATAATATATATATAATTTATTATTTATAATATATATATATATATATTATTATATATATATATCAGGGGCGTAAACATAGGGTAGGTAGGGTAGGAGCTCTACACATATTTCTGAGTTCTTTTTAATAAAATAATTAAATTGGTAATTAATTAATTATTAAATTTTTATCTGAAAGCAAAAAAAAGAACTAATTTTAAAAAAAACCTACTTTAGTAATAACCAGTTATATAATTAACATTATTTGGAAATTTTACGCTCCTACCCTATTTAAGAGTGATTTCTTTTTATATATGGGGAAGTAAGAATTTAATTTATACTATAGTTATAATGGTCAGGCAAACATACTGTCTCAGAACTAAAGAAAATCGTACCAATTATTATATTATTATATTAATATATTTATTATATATATATATATTTATATATATATATATTATTATATTATATATTTATTAATATATATATATATAATACTAGGAAATAGACAGTTTCTTTAGTAGTAGGATTTTCCCATTCAGCATAATTTGAAGTCTTTGCCATGGTATTAATTTATTTTTATTACATTACTTAAGTGATATTTATATTTTATATATACTATCTAATAGTGAAATGGATGTAGTATTTTTTTATATAAATGAAATGCTTTAAAAGGCATATCTAAGGTCAAAACTTATTTTAAAAAATCTTTAAGGCCTACGTTTCTTTATTAATAACAAATAAGTCAATGTTCAGAGAGATTTCCTCTTTGTTTATTATTATTTTACTTATATTATATTATTATTATTATATTATTATTATATTATTATATATTATTTTATTATTATTATTTTTTATTATTATTAATTATTATAATTTTTAATTATTATTATTTTATTATTATTATTATTATATATTTATTATTATTATAATAATAATATAATATAATAATACTAATAATAATAATCATACATAATAAAATTAATAATAATAATAATTATGTATATATAATAAAATATATAATATAATAATAATATTTAATAATATAATATAATAATAATAATAATATATAAATATACTAATAATAATATAATATATAATAATAATAATAATATAATAATAGATAATAAATATATATAATCTATATAATATAAATAATAAATAATAATATATAATCAATAATATAATAATACTATAATAATAATAATGAATACAATAAATAAAATATAATAATAATAATAATAATAATCAATAATAATTATAATAATATATAATAATAATAAAATAAAATATAATGAATATAATAATATAATAAAATAATAAAATAATAAATAATAATAAATAATAATAAAATAAATAATAATATTAAATAATATAATATAAATAATAATAAATAAATATAATAAAATAAATAATAAATAATAATATATATATAAAACTAAATAATAATAAATAATAAATAATAATAACATAATAATAATAAATAATCACTAAATTAAATAATAATAATATAATATAATATTATAATAGGTTAATATTATAATCCAATAATACAAACTATAATACAATAAATAATACTAAATAATAAATAAATATAATATATAAATATACATAATACATATACTCATTTACTATAATAAAAAATAATAAGAAAATAATATAAAAATAAATAAATATAATACATAATTAATATATAATAATAAATAATAATATACTATAAATAAATATAATAATAAAATATAATATAATCATAATATCTAATAATAATATAATAATATAAATATAATAATATAATAATAATATATATAAATAATAATATATCTTACTACCAACAACGAGAGGAGAAGCAGCGGGCGGCCGGAAGTGAAAACAAGCGAGATATTAGCGAGATCCAAGAAGGGCGGGGGGCTCGGGACCACAGGCGGGCGGCTATCTAAGGGGGGGTTGCGGGGAAGGAGGGATTAGAAGAACGAGGAGGAGCAAACACACTACCAAAGACCCTCTTTCATAGCCTCTCAACTAAAACTCGCGAGCATGTCTACATCGGAAGTCATAGTAAAACTCAGGGAGAAGGGATAAGAGGAGGGGATCAAAGGGCAAGGGACCCGCCATACATTCTGGGGCCAAACAACCCAAAAACAAAACAAAAGACCCGCAACCTACAAACAAAACAAAATAACACAAATAAAAAGAAAAAAAAATCACCCCCAACACACAAACAAAAACACACAAAAAAACAACACAAACCCCCAGCAACACAAACACACAAACCCGACCACAGAACAGAAACAATATCCCAGATGCCGAGGACACACAACAACCCCCAAAACCCCAAAACAACCACACAAACAACACACCACAAACTCCACAAAAATACAAAATATACACATACAACACACACAAAAAACAACCCCCAAACGCCAGCGCGCGGAAAAACAGCAGACCGATCCGAACAAAGGGGGCCCACCAACTTAACGCCCCGGGCACACCCGGCGGGCGGCCCGCCGCGGTATTTTTTCAATACTTTTTTCTTCCCTTTTCTTATTCTTCTCTTTCTTCTCTCTCTCCTCTTTTTTATCCTATTTAATCCTTTATCATTCAATTTCATTTCCTTTAGTTCTTATTTAATTCTTATTTTATTCTTATTTATTCTTTATTTTTATTCTTAATTATTATTCTAATTAGTATTTTATTATTAATTAAATTCCATTTTATTATTTTATTCATTATTTTATTTATTATTATTTTATTATTTATTTTATTATTATTATTCTTTTTACATTATCATTATTTTTTATTTTATTATATTATTTTAATTTTTTATTCTAATCTTATTTTATTCCCATTGTATTTTCCTATTAAATTTTATTTTTATCCTTAATAAAATTATTATTTTATTAGTTATTATTCTTATCCTTAATAAAATATATATTATTATTATTCTTATTCTTATTACAATTCAAATTATTTATTTTATTCTAAATTTATATTATTTTTTATTTTATTTTATTTATTATTATCGCCATTATTATTATTATATTTACTATTATTTTAATTATTAATTATTATTATTATTATTTATTAATTATTTAATTATTATTATTATTATATTATTATTATTTTTTATTATTATTATTATTATTATTATTATTATTATTAATTATTATTATTATTATGATTATTTAATTTTTAATTATTATTATTTTATTTTATTATTCTATTCATTATATTATTATTATTTTATTATTATTATTTTTTATTATTAATTATATTATTATTAATTATTATTCATTATTATTATTATTATTATTATTATTATTATTATTATTATTATTATTTTATTATCTATTATTAATTATAATTATTATTATTATTCATTATTTTTTATTTATATATTATTTATTATTATAATATAATTATATCACTAATAATAATAATAATATAATAATAATATAATATAATATATAATAATAAATAATATAATAATAATAATATATAATATCAATAAAATCAATAATATATAATAATAATATTAATAAATATCATAATATATATAATAACCCCCAAGAGGAATCTTTCCCATACATATGACCTTTATATGTTATTAATAAGAACGTAGGCTTAAAGATTTCTTAAAATTAAGTTTTTGTACCCTTTAGTTGCTTTTAAGCTATTTTCCATAAAAAATCTACTTACTTCATTATGCTATCTTAATTATTTTAATTTAAAGATATATACCTTAAGTAATAGTCATTAAAAATAATATTGTACTACCATTGAAAGGATTCAAGTTTAGTAAACACTGCTGCTTGCTCCTTTTTGATAGTAGAGAAACTTGTCGTATTATATATTATATATATTATAATATATATATTATAATATATATATATTATAGGTATATATATATATAATTTATATATTAATATATATAACAATATATATATATATATTATATATAGTGTAGATGTTTTTATTTTTAAGTGGCAGGACAGGTATGTTGCTGGCTGAACATATAAATACTATACGGAGAATTAAAATTCTTACAGTCGCCGATAGAGATAGAAATTCCATCTTAGGATAGGGTAGGAGGAAAATTTCCACATTATTTTACTTATTATATGATTTATTACTAAAGTTAGTTGTTTTTTTTTTTATAATTAGTTTTTTTTTTTCACTTTCCATTAAATTTTAATAATTTAATTAAGTTTACTATTTATTATATTTTATTAAAAGAATCAGAAATAATGGGTAGGAGCTACCTACCCACCACCCTATGTATACGCCCTGATATATATATATATATATTATATTATTATACTATTTATTATATTATATAAGTATATATATTATATAATATTTTATATATATATATTATATATTAATGTATTATTGTATATATATATATATATATATATTATTAATTAATATATATATATTATAATTTATATATTATATAATATTATTATTTATTATTATATATTATATATATATTATATTATTATATATATATATATTAATATTATTAATATATTATATATATATATATTAGGACACTTGTCTTTAACGGCAGTAGTCTGTATATATCGAACGAAATGTAAATTCGATTTTTTCCGCTTATTTCAAGGCCATAGTGCGAAGTGTTGCCAATAACAGTTTTTTTTCTTTTTAATGAAATAAATAGTGGATTAAATTAGTAAAAGAATGTCAAAGAGTCGGAGTTCTCGGCCCAGGGGGGAGACGGGGGGAGAGCCTTGTCCTCCGTGGCTCGAGCCCTTTATAAATATAAAAAAAAATTTTAAATTACATATAAAATTACAGATAAAAAACTTGTGGAAACTCTCCGGATCTTTCTATTGGAGTTTTTAGCTAACACGTACACTGCTGGGCTGCATGAGCAGAGTTTCGCGATTGTCGAATATATTTCTTTATGTATTTTCTTTTTTATTATAATATATATCATATATATTATAATATATTATTATATATATTATTATTTATATATATATTATATATATATTTACATAATAACTTATTTAATTTAATTAATAATATATCTAGAATAGTGATCGCAAGAGTTTCTAACTATTAAATCGTTTATCTAGAATCTAACCAAAATATGAACTACATAACTAACGTATGAATAGTGCTAATTTAACAATAACCTAATAATATAAATAACTAATTTGATAGATGCTATTTACTTAACTAAACCTATTAACCTTTCTAGATGCAACGAAGCATGTTTACATTGGAATTTCTTTTATGTCTATTTTTAAAAATTAATAAATACATCATTTATCAAAATTTCCTTTTATTCTTTTTGACAGAAATTACAACTACTGATTTCATTTAATTTTCACGGGAAATTTTAATTTATAATATATAATGTAAATATCTTTAAAATAATTTTTCGTCGTAAATTGTTTTAATTTCGAAAACAAAAATCTGGAATCAAACACACACAGTAACTGCTTTAATCCGGTTTTCTCATCATTTCTTTTTTCTTCCTCTTCCACCAATGGAACTGTTGTGTGGAGTAGGGGCCGGTACCTCGGATTAACATAGGGATGGAATTTTCAGAGCAAAGGGGCCAAGATGATCTTCATATGCCAGTTTGTATCACACATAAATAATTAGGTTTTTTTTTTTTCTTGAGACATCCTTGGCAAGGTTAAAAATATTTCTTCGAAAGAATTATAATGGATTTAAAGGGAATTATATTTCTTTAAATGTTGTTGTGAATCCCTTACTCCTTATAAAAAATTTTTTTTTTTTTCAAATTACTTTCAAATGATTTCTGTTTTAGAAAATGTGATACATATTGCAGCGCAATATAATTTAATATAAATCCTTATGATCATTTTTTTTAAATTCTTTAGAATTCCAAAACGCCCAACCATCCTTTCTTTATTCTGGCATGATTCTAAGGAGAAATACTGGAAATCATACAAGTCATGAGCAAACTCAACCATGTACGATTTTAAAGTTTTTTTTTTTTAATTTATTTATTTATTTCTATTTATTTTTTTGTAAAAGTTTTAACATTAAAATGAAAATAGTTTTCTCTTTGTATAGAACACGCAATAGAGTATTCAGAATTTTTGGAATATCGAGAGACGCTGATTAAAAAGTAATTGTAAAAGTAATTCGTTGTACTATTTGTGTTTTACCAAAATGCCAGGTGCGGCGTAATCGCGGCTGATGTGATGCCAACTTCTCAATATATAATATATATATTATAATATATATATATAATTTATATATCATATTATATATATATATATATATATATATATATATATTATATATATATATATTATATAATACTATATATACTTATATATATTATATAGGCCAGTTAAATTAGGAGCATTTTTCGAATAATTTTTTAAGTTTTAAATGTTTTTATTTATTTTTTTATTTACTTTATTTTTTAGGCAGTTTAGGTTAGGTTAGGTTACGTTAAGTTAAGTTAAGTTGATTAGTTAGATAATCGGTAGTTAAGTTATGTTTTTAAGTTAGGATAGGTTTAGGTTGGCTAGGTTATGTTTACATCTACATAATATAATAAATCGGGCTGCGGAAGACGGACAATTTTTTTTCCGGCTCCGAATCGGTCCAGCAATTTTTTAGTTAAGGATAAATTCTGCGGAACAAAATAACCAACTTTTAAAAATTAACGGCTCGGCTCCCAGTTTTAAAATTACGCGGGCTTCCGACTCGGTTGGTTCCCGCATTTTCATTGTTCGGCTCGATCCGCTCCGGTTCGGCTCGACCTTGTTATAAATTCATTTCTCCATTTACCAGTATGAAATCCTTTATTCTGAATCAAATTTTGAGGGTATGATGAAAAATAAATGTTTGTTAATGACATATTAACTTAGAATTTAATACTTAGAAAATATTTTATAGAATAGATTTCTTACGATAAGAAAAGGATAGTCACTTTCTTCCTAATTTTATATAATTCACTCCCTCTCTGAATGCCTGTGTAGTATATATTTTATTTTATTTTTTTCTAAAACAAAATCTTTTGATCCTCCCAAATTTTAAAATAATTTCTCGTTGAACTATGAGCCTGAACATATATAGCATAATTTTATTCAAAGATATTATATATGAATATATATCTATAAATATAATATACAAACAAAATATATATATATTTACAAAATATATATATTATATGTAGTTATATCAATCCTATAAGTATGCAATATCTCTCTATACATAAATTCGATAGAAGGTATTATTCTTTTTATATATTACATATTATATATTATATAATTATATAATAATATATATATATATATATATACTATATAATATAATTATTTATATTATATTGTATATTTATCTATATTATATAATAAATATTATTTTATTATTATATATTGTATATATATATATATATAATATTATTAATTATATATAATATAATATATTAGAATATAATTTTCTTCCTAACTTTTCAAATAATTTCTCTTTGAACCCGACCATATGTAATATATAAAATTCAAAACTTGTTCTATAAATAAAATCAATAAATCTTTATTAAGATGTCTAATTCCTTTTTTATTATTTTTAGCAGAAATAGCTCTCATCATTCCCATTGATAGGAGGCAAGCGTAATTGTGCAGCGGCTCTTGCAATTTTAGGATAGAATATGATTGCCTCTTTAACTGAATCTTTGATTTCGGTCGATTTTCATTATTTCCTCTATGATTATGGATTCAACTTTTATTTTTCTTAGAAGATTATTAGGATTGAATGTTTCTTACTAGTAGATGTCTTTTTTTTTTTCCAATGCTTTTCTGGCCTGCTCCATTTTTCCATTATCTGGAAAATGTGAGCTTCTATTTATCTGAAAAAATTTCTACAGGGAGGATTCCTGAACCTGCTAGTATATGATTCCGGCCCGATTTCTGTCGATAGGTTATTATTTTGCTTAGTTCAACAAAGAACATACATAGTTTAATTCGATTTCAGTTCTGGGAAGATTCTAAAAAGATTGTCGACAAAATATTTTATTTTCAGTTAAAATTCTTCCCTTCTTTTCGTGGAATTTATTTGTGAATTTGCTAAACGTTCTCTATAAAATTATTCAGCAGTCCAGTGCTTCTGATCTGATATTTTTGTTTGTAAAGTATGGTTTTTAAATATTCTTGAGTGTTTTCCGATCTTTGTTTCCTGATGATCGGAGAAGAGAAACGTTCAAGTACGGAGGCATCATACTATACTATAATTTTAGTTGGCAGAAGTTTAGACTTTGAGCATAAAGAAAAAAACATGGGGGTTTTTTTTTTTTTTTTTTTTTTTCCATCTTGTCTTTGACCTAAGATTGCCATTTTGCAGCTTGATTCTTTAGAATTCTTTATTTTTGGGGTGTGTTGCTTTTTGCTATTTGTCTGCCCTGTTTATAAGCTTTGTCTATGAGTATTGTGGAGAATACGATGACTGCTTAACTGTAAGTATGAGCTCCATCTCATGTGTGCATGTCTTAGTTATGACTAGTCTTTCATAGGTTTTATAAGTTTTCTGAAACAATATCTAATTTTGTTTTGACATATCATAAAAACTATTCACACATATAGCAAATTCTGTTCCTCATCCTCATTGTCCCTATTTAATTTTTAAATCGTACTGATCATGTTTGATTGCCGCTTCGTATAAGTAATTAATTTGTTCTTGTTATTTCAATTCTTTCTAAATGTCCAGACATTCCTTGATATCTTGTGAATGTTTGAGTATTTTTTTCTTTTATTGCTTAACGTTTTAGAACTATTGTTTTTTTATCTTACGTCCTATATAAATTTTGTACCAAATAATTTTAGCTTTTGCAGTGTGTATCCTTTTTAATGCACAATGGTCCTTTATGCATTTTGCTTATTTTTTTTTTTGTTTATTTTTTTTCTCAGAACTATTTTTAACAAATATTTTCTAGTTAAATCTATAAGGAGGGCTTTAAAGGAACTCTTTGACCTATTCAACGCCAATAAGAGGCCCGTAAATAGTTTCGTCTGTTAAATGTTTTGCAAAGTTCAAAAATTTAATTCCTCTTTTTTTCTTTCTTTTTTTAACGTAAGTGAAATTAATTTCCATATTTATATGGCTTGTTGGCTTAAAAAGAAATTATTTTCTATGGCATTTATAAACTGTTAATATTTTTTTTTTATTTTGGTTATTTATATAGTAGGATTTTTAAGTATATTATTAATTGTAATGAATTTCGTATGGTGATATTCACCATTATTTGAACAGTTTAATATTTTCTATTGAAATTCTATCTTTTATTTTTATTAAATATAATTGATATGCATTTATTAAAAGTATTATTTATTGCTGGATTCCATTGGTTAATGTAAGTTATTTTTTTTTATAAATGTTTTGTATGTATAATTTATTTTAAGTTTAACTCCATTTATAAATAAATTTTATATACTTTTTGTGACAATTTAAATAAAAAATGATTCATAAATTTTCCTTTTCTTTAGCGTACGGTTTAGAGGAGAAGAAAATAATATGAGTCTCGATATTCCTCAGTGGATAATGGTTCTGAACGCACATTAAGAGGTTCGGTTAATCACCGAATTTCGAATTAAGCTGCTTGGACGGACAAAAAAAAATCGTTCGTAGATATTCTGTAATTTACAGTTCACTATAATACTAATCTCGATACTGACACATCGCACACTAAAACATAACATATACAACAGAACATCCTTTTCCATTTGCAAAACTCGCATTCTCTTCAATTGTCTCATACATTAGAAAGTACGATGATCTCATTTCAAACTATTGTCCGTGATGGTTCAAACAACCTTTACGATTAGAATAGAAATGGAGTTTGCTATCAAACTTGATTTTCTCTCTCTCTCTTATGTACCTCATTTCATTTAGTCATGAAAAACGTACAACTCTTATTTCCACTGAATAAATTATCTACCAGTGGCAGGTGAAATTTATTTTTAGATGATGCAGCAAAACCAGAATGTAAGCTTTTGTTGCTCGGCTTCCATTCCTTTAAAACCTTGTGCTTCTTTAAGAAATGGTAGCTCGATTGGGAAACAAAAACTTTCCAACGAAAGCTCTTCAAACTATAAATTAAAAAAAAAAATCACTACCAGTCGTAAAAGCAAACGAGAAGCGGTAATTTATGATCATGAATGTGAAAAACGTAACATTTTATCGACTTAAAGGCAACGCATATGCGACTTAATAGACTTTATAATTTTATTGTATGTTACATATTAGAACGGCACCGACATAAAGCTCACTTTTTGTGCTTTTCCTTACATTGAAAACGATTTAAAGCACTACCTATAACATAATGTCTGTTGTGCGAGTCATAATTCGAATTTGGTTCTAAATAATTGTCAAAAATGTATACGAATGCCGAATGTGTATTGGAATAGAAAAGCAACCATTAGAAAGAAAAGTTATGTATAACAGTACGAATGAAGATACAGTTAAGTTGTGTTATAAATTCTAATAGAGCCTTGGACAAATGAGTAAGTAAACTTCAAACTGTACCAAGTGTAAAGTACTACTATTCATTCACAGATCCACCAGCTTTCATTAATAGAGTCACAATGTAACAGCAGCCTTTACAGCGCAGGGTTAACCCAAGAAAAGATTGAACTGTATTGTTGATAAAATAAAATTGTGATAAAAAAAAAAAGATATTCAATGAGTCGAAAACAATTACAACCAAATATATCCTATCACTACTAACTGGATTAAAAATGATCTATAACGGTTAAAAATTTTTTATATAAATATACATCTTAAAACATTAATAGTAACAAGAATTATGACGAAATCTGAATTGACGAAATTCATTCCAAAGTTTTTTCACTTGAATTTATTTCTGAATCTACTGTAGCGATCAACATCAAAACCTAAATAAAGGAGAAAGAAAAATACAATTATAGAAACTATTATTGAATTAAACATAAAAAGCTTTCAGAAAGAAAATTGTCAGAATTAAGATATTTACCTCGAAAATTTCTTTTAGCTTCTTTTAATTCCTTTTCTCGTTTTGCAAGATTGTAGAGTGATGGTGAGACCTCACAATTACCCTTTTCCAATAGTTTTATTAAATTTTTAATGGCAGACATGTTGTCACTAGAAGTAATGAAAGATAAAGCTGTACCAGCTTTACCTGCTCTCCCAGTGCGACCAATTCTATGAACATAATCTTCTATGCAGGGTGGAAAATCATAATTGACTACAAGTGTTATATCACTAACATCTGAAAAAGAAATAAGCTATTATTAGAGCTATTAATAACTTTATTTCACCTAAAAAGCATAGCTATCGGACATTGTAAGTTATATAAATACGTTAATTTTGTTTTTTATGTAATTTTTTTTTCATATATTGTTAGTATATGATACATAACAATATGAACATAATAATTTAATATATGGTTCATGCAAGGGCTTCTAAAAAGAGTCTTTTAGATCAGAAAGCAAGAACGTAACGCATTTTGCATGAGGAAGAGTTTTTTTTTTTGTGTTAAAAATGTGAAAGAGTTTAAGGGATAGGGTAAAAATAATGTTTTTGGGTAAATTCTGTCCTATATGATTTTTTTTTTCATATAGCTTGATTCTGTGTATACTTACAAAACTTATCATAACTTGAACTAGGAGGTCAAAGAAACTAACCTATATGGATCGACGCTTATACTAAACCTAGGTAATCTATATGGATCGCGATGAGTAACTATATCCTAACCTAGAATGGATTACTTTCCGTAACTTTTGTTTCTCTTTGTTTTTCCAGTTTTAATAAGATTTTTGCATTTCAGTAAAAATATCACGAGTCTTACTTTGCTCTCGGCAAATGCCACGTACATGCGTAAAAAAGTGCGATTTTATTAATAATTAACGTTTTTTTTTTGTATGTAAATTTTTTTTAGCATCTTTATTTCTAGGAAAGTTGTATTGTTCGTATATATAATATACAAAACATTAAAAAGAACATTATACGGAGTGCCAATATATTCAATAAGATAGTATCAAAATATAACTAACAAATAATATTTTTACAAGTGATTTTGATTCTAATATTTATGAATGTGTTTCTTAGCTTTTTAGTAAATACATTTTGAGTAAAGAAATGATTTTAATGATAAATAAATCATTATATTATTTAAAGGTTTTATTGAAGCTTACTTTTTATTTAACCAATCGCGTAATCCATTTATTTCCCGGCATATGGTAGGATAATTTTCAGACATACCTTGTATATACAAAATTATTTATTCGGAATCGTGCAAAATCTTTACTCCTTTGAAAGTATTAAACATACTTAATAACTGACTTCAGAAATCGGGGTAACTTTACTCTTTTCCTGTAGACAAGTGACTTTCCAGTGATCTCAGATTACAAAACTATCCAAGTATATGTCTTTGACTTGTTAGCTTGTGCGCCCTTAAAAATCTTTAGACCGATTTCTAAAAAACAAGAAAAAAAATGAAAAAACATTTCAAATGGTATATCGTTAAATGACATTCTCGACTTTATTTAGGTTTCACTTCTTTTATCTGCAGAAGATTAAGGTAAGAATTTTTTAGTCTCATTTTACCGCATTTATGCGATTCATTCTTTCAAATATTTGAATTTAGCCCGTATCGTTGTCCCAAGTTATGGTTCTTACAGTTTTAATTATCCAGGTTCGAAATTTAACCCCTACCTATGTTCTCAATTCTTCTCTCTCAAATATTGTTGATTTACCTATCAACTTCATTATCTCCCTTCCTGGGTTTCTCAAATTTTATAACCAAACAACTATCTCACCTGTTCCATACGTAAATTTTAAAAACCCCTTTCCTCTATAAAACCTTTAATCATTATATTTTATCCACCCACTCGCCGTCATTTTAATTCTTTTACATGTTTTTAATATTACTATCGTACCAGATTTTTCCACTTTCTCCACCCACCAGGTAAGTTTTCCAATCTTTATTACCACAAAAATTATTTCAACGTGTGCAAGTGTTAAAAAATCCTCGTACATATAGATTATATAAATGAGTCCCCAGAGAAGCCAATCTTTCACAACACTTTTCCAACTTTTTTAATACATGAATGTCACTTCTCACATTTTTTATAATAAAAGGGTATTAGGAAGGATAATTATGAGATGAATTTAATAATTACGCTAAACACTTTATTAATACAGCATGCAGAAATAAATACATAGACATAACTGGAACAATGGCTTGTAAAAACAGAAAGACTGCATCTCAATCTCTTACATTACTTATTACAGAGGTCAGACAGAAGAATAGTTGTTTCACCCGGCAGTTTTTCTTTAGCAGGAGAAGCCCATCACATAGTTTGCACAAATGCTCGTCATTTGATCTACGCGTCACCAGGTAGGGTGCTGGGCACCGCAGAATATCCAAACCACATCCAGAAATTAGAACAGTGCAAATTAAAGATTTCAGAATAAACGGGTTCGTCTTCCCCTCACAACCATACACATTGCTGATGAAACAAAAATTCATCCCAATGAAGACATCTTGAATGGGAGGGACGATGGGCCTGTCAATATTTTACGCAGTAAGATATTCTCTGATAACAGATTATGCCCAGATCACATTTAATAACTCCTTGTACTTAGAAGGAAGAAACTACACAAGTGCTGTACTTATTCTAAAAGACATTAACCTTCAGTCACACCAGACAGCCCACATTTTTAACACATTTATAACCAATAACTCAAAAGAACGATTTCCGCATACCCAGTTAACACCAACCTTCAAGCACGTCTACCTGAAATCACCAATCACAAGTAATGATGCCCAGTCTCCGTTCTGGGCATCAACCTTCTTTTCAGGAATATAAATTAAGATTTCATAATGCACCCATCCCCTGTCAAATATGTCCTTCCCAAACAAATGACAACGCAAAACATCTCTTACTAGACTGCTCTGACTTCAAGAACACAAGACGCAACTTTGTTACACTTACTTTAACAGATCTCTGGGTCCGGTCTATAGTTGTGTCGGAATATATCTTGGTCGCCCACTTCTCGTAGGAGGTGAGCGGAAGGCAACACAATGAGTGTTAACCGTGGATCCACTATTTTCTTTTTCTTAATTAATTTTAATTATTAATGCAATTAATTACTTTTGAATTTGCTCCTCCTAAGCTTTGGCTATAACCAAAGTTTGCTTTCTTCATTACCCAATAATTCAATAATAAATAAAAAATTTCCTACCTATGCCTCGTGAAGCAATATCAGTGGCAACAAGTATTGAATATCTGCCCTTTTTGAAGCCTGAAAATTGAAAATAAAACAAATAAAAATTTACGTTTCTTCTATATTTGTAACATATCTCATACGAAATTAATGAAATAAAATGGAATTAATTACAATAACAAAAATATATATATAAGAAAATTAACTGAAATAAAAAACAATAAATGATAAAATACATTAAAATAAAGGAAGGAAATAGGGCGATATATCGTCAGTCTCCAATACCAAACCCACGAATATGCATGGGAAACAGAAATATACTTCAAAGTTTTCAACACAGAAAGCACGAATGTAACCCCGCCACGACTAATTCGTTGTTGGAATCGCGCTTTGTTCTAATGTATAACACAAACATTTACACTCATTTTTTTTCTCGTGTCTTTGGCATTTAAACCGACGATATGACAAAGAGATACAAAGAAAAAAACATACCTTCTAAAACTCTATCGCGACTTTGCTGAGTATAATCACCGTGCATGGGAACGGCAAAGAGACTGCGAAAAAAACAATTAGGAAAAAAAATTGGTAGTTCCATGAAGTGTTTGATATATATATATATATATATATATATATATATAATATATATATAATATATATATTATATAATATATTATTATATATATATATAATATATATATATATATAATTATATTATTTATTATAAATATATATATATATTATATATATATTACTAATATATATAATATAATATATATATAATTTATATATATATATATATATATATATATATATAATATATTATAATATATTATATATATATACATATATATATATATTATATAAATTATATATATATAGTATATTATATAGATATATTATTATATATTATATATACTATATATATATAAGTATAATTATATATCTAGTATATAACCTTTTCTAGCTAACTCTTTTTCCCAAGACTTGGAGTAAGGTGCGTGACATGCATCGGAAAGAGAAAAGCAGTAGAAGAATTGAAAAAAGGTGAAAAAGAAGCCCAGCTTACAGCCCCTCTGTACATTAATTAGTGAGAACTGTCGCCGACAGAAAAACACTCTAGAAGTTTCAAGGACAGCGTTTACGGGACTTCACTATGGTAATGTTAATGTAAAGGGTTATTCCTTGGCCCAGGTGGGGCACAACCATACCCTACAAAACAATGCTATTCCCTCTATAAACCTTTATTCTGGCTTTGCAAATCACATGTTACTGACTCAATCATTTTTCTTTCGGTTCCAGCGGTCGGTTCCAACACACTCGCTATACATCCCTTTAACCAACCGACTAATCTTCCATCCTTTCAATGAAAATCTCAACATACTTTCATTTATTCTCTCAATTTACCCCTTTCTTCACACAACTCTCTAATAGTTCATTCCTCATTTTATCAATTCTTGTCACAACTAACACCCCCTAAGATTGTTCATTTGAACAATTGAACTTTAGATCTAGTACTTCTCATTCCCACATAGTCTCTACTATATATATATATATTATATATATATATATATATATTATACGTATATATGATATATATATATATATTGCTATTAATTATATTATACTAATATATATTATACTTATTATATAATATATATATATATATATATATAATATATATATATAATAATTATATATGGGATTTTGGAAGGTGTGAAGGAGAGGTTTGATGTAAACGTAGATAAGAGTAAGGTTATGGTTTGTGAGTGAGGATGTCCTCGTGTGTGAAGTTATGTTGGAATGGTGAACAACTGGAACAAGTGTCTGAGTTTAAATATTAGGATGTATGTTGGATGAAAAGGGAAGGATGATGCAAAGTGTAGTAGGAAGTTGTGATGGTAGAAGGGTGGCTGGTGCAATTAAATCCTGGTGGATGTAGAGGGACTAATTCTTGAGTGGGAAAAATTCCTATACCTGAGGGTATGTTGTTACCCTCTTTAATGTTAGTAGTGAAACTATGGTCTGGATAAGAGGTGTAGATCTGAAGTAAATGTGATTCAGATGACACAATCTTGGGGGTGGTAGGTGTGAGATGATTGATAAAATGAGAATGAACGCATTAGGAGTTGGTGTGGTGTGAAGAAATGGATAAATTAGAGAGAGAGAGAGAATTAAGATGGTTTGGGTCATATGGAAAGGATGGATGATAAGTCGGTTGGTTTAGCTGATGTATAGTGGTGAGTGTGTGGGAACCAACTGGCTGCTGGGAATCCAAAGAAAAAGTGGATTGAGATCAGTAGAGGAATGTCTGAAGAAAGGAAATGTGCAGTTTGCCGAGGCAATAAAGTGCAATAATAGGATTGAATGACGGGGTTTTGTGAGGGGGATATGGTTGTGGGTCTTGCCCAGGGGATGAAGTAGACATTGACAAGATACCACAGTGAGGGTAATCTCGTGAAGTGACGTCGTCGTTGAGCAATCCATTTATTTTATAATTAGTGTCGACTTTTTGTTTAATGTTATTATTAGTGTTTTAATTTTTTTATATTTCTTTCAGAAAGAACTTTAATGTATAGTATAGTCTTTCAATTTAGTTAATTGGGTCGTGACTTTGATTTACGGGCATTTAATAAATAACGACATAGTAAGTATTAAATCGTGCAGCGTAAATGGAAAATGGATCTACCTTTCTTATATCCTCACGTGTAAAATGAAACGAGAGGTAGAATTAAAAAATGAATGAGTCACAGGAGATTTTACTCTCCATCAGCGTATTAAAACTTGAATTCCGCGTCGCAGGAGGTAAAATACGATGCTTACTAGCCATCCACGTCCAGTAATATTTTTAAATCGTAGATATTTTTACCGGGTACTATTCCGAGTCCGGCTCCATCATTTTTAAAAATTGCCGGCTCCGGCATTGAAAATATATAATAATAATAATAATAAAATAATATAATAATACAATAATAATAATAATATATAATAATAATATAATAAACTATTATATAATTAGGCAACCCCTTTTTTACCTTGGAGTTTGGCTAGAGTCCACATAACTTTGGTTTGGGTGCAAAGACCAGAATTTTTCATGTTCTTTTTAAGTTCTTTCAATTTCTGGACAAGACCTAATAAAATAAATAAATTAATAAAATATTCAATCTCGAGAAATAAATAGATTAAAAAAAGATGCCAATTCCTATAGAGGAATTTCCCGTCTATTGGACTTTTAATATTAAAAGTTTACTTATAGATTGTTGAACATACAAATGCGCTTTTTGATTTTTAAATATTGTTAAAAGTTCTTAGTAAAAGTTGAAAGTTCTTCAATTTTCCAAATATTTTTATATAAGAATAATTTCAAAATTTATGGAGGATCATTTTCTTTTACAGAAAGCTAGTGGTCTATTGATAAATAGAAAAGATTTTGTATTTATTTTTTTATCTTTATCAAGCAATTATAGATATCTTTCTCTATGATGAAATATGGTAGACCGGGAACATTTAGATTATGAGATCGTATAAGTTCTTTTTTATGCTTGAGTAATGTATTTATATTTATGAATATTAATAGATTAAGTAGTTATAATAGAATATCCTAATAATTATTGTAAATCCAATAATAATAAAATAATAATATAATACATGGAGCATGATGTAGAAACTGTCGCGATCAACATTTTAGGATGAAACTATTTATAAGTCATAATTAGGCTTAATTGTTAGGGTTAATCAAAGAGTGGGGAATGAAGAATCTTTACAATATCTGCTTACTATCCGTTTTGAAAGGGTTCACACACTTCAATTCTTGTTTGATGTCAGGATTTGCGTGAAGTTCAGTGCTCAACCATTAAGGTTGAATAAAATCAGAGAGAAAGTTATGGGCCAATTTTGAACTTCCTTTGGCCAAGTGGCAGACCACATAAGCATCTGAATATTTGCTTTAATAATTAATTTATTTTATAGCGAGAGAGCGAGAGAGAGAGGAGAGAGAGAGAGAGAGAGAGAGAGGAGAAGAGGAGAGAGAGGGAGGAGAGAGAGGAGGAGAAGGAGAGAGAGAGAGAGAGAGGAGACGGAGAGAGAGGAGAGAGAGAGAGAGAGGAGAGAGAGAGAGAGAGAGAGAGAAGAGAGGAGAGAGAAGAGAGAGTGAGAGAGAGAGAGAGAAGAGAGAAGAGAGGAAGTAGAGAGAGAGAGAAGAGAGAGGAGGAGAAGAGGATAGAGAGAGAGAGAGGAGAGAGAGAGAGAGAGAGAGGAGAGATGATGAGAAGAGAGAGAGAGAGAGGAGAGAAGAGAGAGAGAGAGAGGAGGGAGAGAGAGAGGAGAGAGAGAGAGAGGAGAGAGAGAGAGAGAGAGAGAGAGAGAGAGAGAGAGAGAGAGAGAGAGAGAGAGAGAGAGAGAGAGAGAGAGAGAGAGAGAAGAGAGAGAGAGAGAGAGAGAGAGAGAGAGGAGAGAGAGAGAGAGAGAGAGAGGAGAGAGAGAGAGAGGAGAGAGAGAGAGAGAGAAGAGGAGAGAGGAAGAGAGAGGAGAGAAGGAGAGAGAAGATTCAGAAGTGAGATAGGGTAAGAAGAGGAAAGAGAGAGAGAGGAGAGAGAGAGAGAGAGAGAGGAGAGAGAGAGAGAGAGAGAGAGAGAGAGATAACAGAGAGAGAAGAGAGAGAGAGAAAAAAGAGAGAGAGAGAGAGAGGAGAGAGAGAGAGAGAGAGAGAGAGAGAGAGAGAGAGAGAGAGAGAGAGAGAGAGAGAGAGAGAGAATTTTATCATAATTTAAAATGAAGGCTTTTTAAATTATAACTATAAGTAGTTTAATAAATTTAGTTTCCATGATTATATTGAACGTATTCAAATCAACAGATCTGTCTAAACCCTAGGCTAGGGTGAATATAAGTTTTGAGTTTTTTTTTAGTAATAACTTTCTGCATTTAATGAAAATTATCCTATTCTGGTGTGAAGAATAATGAAAATGATTAAAAAATACACATTTTTATATATCAAAGACAAGTACACAACAACACAAAGTTTGAATTAGTAAGTTTTGTGATAAACTGATGATTTTTATAATTAATATGGTGTAAAAATATATACTTTATACTATATATATAAACATTATTTACTCTGATTCGCTTGATTATTCCTCTTATTTGGGGTTCAAAGCCCATGTTAAGCATTTTGTCTGCTTCATCTAAAACTAGGAATGTGCACCGACTTAAATTTGTTGCACCCATTTCAAGAAAATCCAATAATCGGGAAGGTGTAGCGATGCAAAACTGAAATTATAAAAAGATCTATAAAGTCTAAACGACCTAACCGCTTGCTTATATGTATTACAATTTTCAAGTTGATAAAAATTTTGTCACGCTGAATTAATGCCTTTCAAAATGTATTTTCTTTTGCTTTATTTATTTATATTGTTAATAATTACTGAATCATTGTAGCAGTACAAAAGCACAAACTATTTTATTAAGCTACTAAGAATCCTAATATTTATCTAATAAAAGTATCTAAAATTTATGGATAAATCTATAAGAACCAAAAACTCGATAAGAAGCACTTACATGTGGCCGCAAACGAAGACTAACAAGTTGACTGTTTTTAAGTCTAACACTACCCCCAATTAAGCAAGTAGTATTTAAACGTGCTTCAGCAAACATGTCAACAGAAACATTATAAATCTGCTGAACTAGTTCCCTTGTTGGTGCCAACACCAGTCCAACTGGTCCTTCTCTTTTTTCTAAAGGAGGTTGATTTAAAATGTGAATCAATCCTGGTACAGTATAGCCTAAAGTTTTCCCTGAGCCTGTCTATAAGATTAGAAGAATGTTAACATGGGCCTATCTGAAATGACGTTTGAAAATAAAATTCTAGTTTAAAAATAATAAGATATCACTGACAAAAATAAATAAATTAAGAATTAGAACAGAGTCAATAACAAATACATAAATAAATAAACAAACTTATAGCGCACCTTACTCCCAATCTTGGGAAAAAAAGGATAGATAAAGAAAGAAAGAAAGAAGAATAATAATAATAATAATAACAATAATATAATTTACCTGTCCAATACCAATAAAATCATGCCCATTAAGAACAACAGGCCATCCCTGAGCTTGAATTGGTGTTGGGGTCTCAACTCCAATATTTTTAAATGCTTTCTCAACTTCTTTGGGAAAATCATAGTCGGATAACCTTATAATTGGATTTGGAATATTTTTACCATGCAATGTTAAATTGTGAAGTTTTCTGAGAAGGAATATAATAAATTGATTTTAGTATGTTTCCAATTTCTTTGCCAACCTATAATTATCTAACATTCATATCATTTAACCTTATCTAAAATTAAAAGACTCAAATTCCTAAGTCAAAGAATGTTTTATGCTGGTAAAAATTTGCTAATAATTTCTGAGATCTAATATGTTCACAAAGGAAGAAATGTCTGATATCTCTATATATAAAAAGAAAATTATTTGAAAATAAATACTAAACTTTAATCTTACCTATAATTTTCAATTTCTTCTGTAGACCAATTTTCAATACGAGGAGAATATAAGTAAACATTTTTTTTTATTGGTTTTAGATTCATTTCTTGCCAATTAGGTTTCTTAGAACTCCTTGGTGTGTTAAAAATTTTCTTTTCTTTTTGGACAACTTGATTGCTAACATCATCATCAACATTCTCTGCTCCTTCAAAATTAAATTCATCTTCCTCATTATTAAAATTATAAGATATTCTCCCATTTCTTCCAGAAAAATTATTACTGCTACTTTCATGACTATCTTCTGTATGTTTCCAAGATCCATTATGATAAAACTTTGTAGAAATTTTTGATATAACTTTGCTTTAAATAAGATATAGATAAAATTATTAGATTATAACAAAATGCATACACTAATACCATTAATAATATTGTAAACAGCTGTTAAAGTAGTACTGTTAATAACTTAATATGAGTAACACTATAAAATATAACTAACCATGTTGAATATCCTGGTGAAAAAAATGCAGGTGATATTTTTAATAATGAACTCGGCAAATATTTAATAGTTTATATTATAAATTGAATTGTGCTTAGGCCTATAATGAAAAGCGAAGAAAGCCAATTGAGCATAAAAGGAAATGGCATAGAATAATTCAGTTGATCTAAAGCTGATAGATATGTAATAGTATATATCTAGTATATATACTATATATATTATATTATTATATAATATATTATATAATATATATATATATATATATATTATAATAATAAATCATATATGTATATATATATATTATATCATATTTATATATATATATATATATATTATTATATATATACGGTATATATATACTAATATATTATATATATAATATATATAATAATATATATATATTATATATATATATATATAATATATATATATTTATATATATATATATATATATATATATTTATATATATATAGTATATATATTATATTACGTATATTATAATATATATATATATAATATATATAATATATATATATATAATATATACGGTAATAATATATATATATATATATATATATATATATATATATATACTATGATTATATATATATATATATATAGTTATTTATACATATATATTATCTATATATTTATTTATATACCTTATATATATATATAATTGATATATAATATAATTATATTATCAATCACCTTGAGCCTCCACAGTACTTTTAAGAAAAAATGGAATCAATAAACCTGCACCAGTTCCTCCTGCGAACTAACTTATAGGTTACCCATACCTCGTAATTCAGTAAATTCTAGACCTCATTCTAGATGACCACTTAACATATGCATGCCAATTAAACTTCTGAAAAACAACTTGTCTGTATGCTTGACTATGTATTATTCATCATTGCTCAAATCTTGGGTGCTGATCGCAAGTCTTTTGCGTCTCTACATCCCCTAATCTGATCGAAATGGATTACGCTGCAATAGTATAACTGGTCAGGACACTCCCAACTCTACTACATCTGTTAGATCTATTCAAAATGAGGAATATGTATTCCACACTGGAACTTCTGATCGTCTCCCTGGTGGCATTGAAGTTGAATCTGATTGTACACTGCCAATCTTTTTTTTTACAAAGGGAAAAAAATACAGATCACAAATTGCCAAAACAAGTTATAATCGCTTTCAAACCCAATACATCTTCTCTAACCGATTTCTGTGAGAGATTCAGAATCCTCCTACTGGCGCTGTTTGCAAACAGTTCTTAACTACATGAGTGCTAAAAGTTTCGTCAATCGCATTCATTTGAAAAGTGCTGGCAGTTCTCTATGATGAAGGGCTATGCACTTTTGGTTATTCTGCTACCCATTTTACCTTGTCCTGGCCTCATCTTCAATGTAGTTACACCTTGGCTGCCCTTTTAAAGCATATCCCTGTCTCAATTCTGCGTTCACGGTGGATTTACTCGCAGTGTTTACTGAGGCTCTAAACAGGAAAGTGTAGGTGGCATCTGTTGTCTTTTCCTACCTGAATCCTCATACACCCCCTCAAGCTTCAATTTTTACAGTAGAATTAATGGCTATAATAATTGCCTTTTTTCGAATTCTAATCTTAACCAAGACCACTCTTATGGTCATTTATTCAGATTTGCTGAAATATTCCAGGGACTAAGGTTCCTATCTAAAAAATACAGTGGTCTCTGCTGTAGAACAATTTCTTCGGGCTGCTCTTCAATAAAAAGCAAATTCATAGTCTTGGAGCCCCCTCTGACATGAAATAATACAGAGAGGCAAATGGCTCCTCTTTTCCTCAAGCTGTTCAGTACTTCCAGATGCCATCACATGTGCTCCCAACAATGATTAATATCTGCTCTTATTTATTATATACATGGTGTAGGTATTGGGTCTATCGGCACCAAAAGAAAGTATTTTTGGTTTAAAAAAAAAAAAAAATTTGTATTTAATCATAATTAATAATAAAGAGATTAAAATATAAGTAAATGAAATATATAGAAATAATATATATATATGAAATACAATACAAATTCTTTAAAATAAAGAAAAATAAAATAAAATTAAAATTTAAATAAATTTAGCTGAAAAAATATAAATACGCTATATATATATAACATAAGGAACCAAAGAAGGATTTAAATATTATAATGAAGAGGTCATGATATTAAATAAAGAAAATTAAAAATAAATAAATATAATATAAATGATGGATAAAGTCACGAGATGATAAACTTTTGAGAACATGTGGTTCTTTGGCATTTTTCCTTCAATTTAAATATTATTTTGTATTTCCTATATATATTATATATATAAGATATTTTATAGTTATTATACTCTAGAGCTACAGAATTATTTAATATATATAGCTATTATATAATGTTAATATTTATATATATATATATATATATATATTTAGGTAACTATACTTTCCTAAAATTTCTATTAACTTCAATAGAAATTAAAAAAAATAAGAAATTATACAAAATACACCAGGGATTGATGATTTTTTTTAATTTTTTTAGAAAAAATCAATTTTTAAATTTTTAGGATTTTTTTTTGATTTTTTTTCAGATTTCTGACATCGCCAATAAAAATCCTCAACTTTTTCTTAAGTTTGATATAGTATTATTTTTAAGTGATTTATTGAATTTTATTTGTTCTATTTAATCAAAATGAAAATATAGTTAAGATTTTTTCAGATTACGAGCAGGATTCTTTGATTGATAAACAACTTAATTTTTCCCAAATATAGTATTATTTTTTAAGTGATATATTCAATCTAGTAAATCAAATCTTTTAAAATAAGCTATAGTTTTATAGACACAATAGAAACAGCATACTAAAGAGTGTTTAACAGACTTGTTACAGATTATGTTGTAATATTGATAAAATATTACATCAGAAATAAAAGAAACCTGTTGAAACCATGATCCTTTGTTGACAATAGTGTAGGAATTTTTTATTTCTATTGAAAGTTAAATCACTTAAATATATATATATAATATATATATAGATATAAACAGATTATTATATATATATATATTATAGATATGAAAATATAATATCTAATATTAATATATATATATATAGTATGGGTATATATAATATTATATATGTATATATTATATAAAATATAATATATAATATATGGCTATTTATAAGATAGGCAGGCAATAAAAAGTACTTGAACGATAAAAGTACATAAAATGTTGCTAGAGACTTTATAATAACGTACTGAGCAAATTATTTTAAAAAATATGTTTTTTATATATATATATATATATATATATATATATATATATATATAATCTATTATATATATATATATATATAAGTATATATATATATATATATATATATATATATGAGAATATTATTAATATATATATATATATATTCTATAGTAATAGTATTCATGTTAAAGCTGAACATCATGTAAATCGAGAAAGGCAGCGATATATGCTGATATTTTTTTTTTTTTTTTTTTTTTTTTTTTTTTATATTTAAAGGAAAGGGTTTGGATTTTATTTTTTTATTTTTTTATTTATTTTTTTTTTTTTCATTTATATTCTTCAGAAAATATTTTAAAGAAAAAATTATTTTCCCTATTTAGGGGCTCGAGGTATTACTTTAGTTAAGTAATACAAGGTAAAGGGAAGTAAAAGTTTATTATTTTTTTTAACTAAAGGAAATACCATAGGGAAACCGAAAGGATGGCAGGAGTCGGGGTCCTCGGGACCCGGTGGACGACAGGAGGACTTCGTCCCCCGCTGTTCCCCTGGCTCGAGCCCCTAAATGGGCATAATAAATTTTTTAAAATTTTCGACATATGCAAGAAAAAAAAAAAAAAACAAAAACATTAAACCCTAAAGTTTTCCGCTGATTCAATATTAAATAATTTTGTTTTCTGGAGGTGCTGCGTTCTCGAGTTTGCACTGATAGTCAGCTTTAGACACTTTGATTTATTATTAATTATTATTATTATTATTTTATTAACTTATTAATTTTATTATATATTACATAATAATAAATTATACGTCTGAAAGAATTTTCCTTTAAAGAAAATTGCGAAGCAAAATAATGCGTAATAGAAATGCTTTTTTTACAAAGAAAAATCGAACTCAAAATAAAAAGCCTCACGCTATTACAGTATATACACTTAATTAAAAATAGTTAATTAGCAAAGGTGTCAAATAAAGTTTATAAATAAAGTACAGAAAAAATTAATTGGCGTGCGTATTAGGATTGGTGATATATATATATAAGTATATATATATATATATACTATATTATATATATATATATATAATATATATAGTACTATATATATATAATACGTTTATAATATATATTAGTAATTATATTATTATATATATTATATTATATATATAATATATATATAGTATAGTATATATATTATATAATGTATAGTAATAAAATAAATCGATAATAATTTTAAGCAAAATTTAATAAAAATTCTTTGATTTTTATTGATTTTTTTCTGTGCCATCTGCATACAATAATGAGATTAAGATTCACTAATAAGATTATGTATCAATAGTTTATGATAGGAACTATTCAACATGATAGTAAAATAAAACATTAAAAATGAAAGTATGACATTCGAGTAATGAGGTAAGTTATGTACGCTGTGAAGAAGTTTACGTAAATATTGCAATATATAATTTATTTTTATTTTTTTTCTAAGCATCTTATTAATTATTTTTTTAAAATTCTATTTAAATCGAAAAAAAAAATTTGACCAATTTTTTTTTTCTTAATAACTAAAGGTAAATTTGGTTTGGCATAAGATCAATTTCATTGATATCATGTTAAAAAAAAAAAATACAAATTATCTAACTCATTCATTCTTATTATTCTATATTTGAATCGGTGTATATTTTCTGAAAAATTTATTGTATATGAAATAGTAAGGTAATAGTTTAGCCGAGGTGAATAAACTTTAAACAGTACTATTGTATTAAACTAAAAATCATCTTTATATTATAAGGGAGAATACTCTAAAGCTTCAAAGTATTAATTATTAACGTATGTTTTGGAATAATGCATGATTTTATAAAAATATGATTGAACCAGCTTTTGAATATATAGCATCGCTAATTGCTACGATATCATATTGTAAATATGATGTTTGTTTTGATATTATTTCCGATTAACGGGTTTTTTCACATGAATTTTGAATTTGATTTTCGCCTGACTTTCCCCTGAATTCCCTTGACGCAAAATGTCGCAAAGTTATCCTGACCGTAGCGTGTTCGTATTAGCTTTTTTAGGCAGTATATAAAATACTCTATTATATCATTATTAAGCAGCTATTTTACTAGTTTACACATTAATATTAATTGAAAATTTACTTTAGAACTGTAAATTTCAGAATTTAACGAAAATATTTTATTTTTTTAGTAATGCAGCCTATACCTTCATAGCCGTCCAACGGACTTCTTTTTTATTTTTTTTTTCCGAAAAGTAAATTGTTTCATTTATACAAAAAGGAATAATTTTAAAAGCTTACATTAATGGACTTGGTGACTAACGTCAATGTGATCACAAAAGTTCTAATGGGGAGATTTAGGTTAATTAGGTTAACTTTTCTTTCAAGGACTGAAATTTAATTTGATTTTATACGCGTCTTCTTCTGTAAAAGTTTCAGTTTTGTCATCATTCTCTGGCTCTTCATATTATAAGATCTGTGAATGAAATAATTTTTTTTTTTCACTTTTTATTCTCTTCTTTTCTTTATTCTGCTTTGACTCTTTGAGATGTTTTTCAATACTCTCTATGGGCAGCTCTTTACAATTTGTAACATTTAATTGAGTGATAATGAGAGATCTTTCTATGATACTTTTCCATGAGATTCTTATAAGATTGTGCATGGTTCTTTGAGAAATCAGACTATGTTCTTTCAGATTCTCCACTAAGATTTGCTTAATTTATGGGAAACCCTCCTTTCACTGTAGCATTTCCATGCGAAACTATCAGTCCTAATTTAAAATAATTGCCACAATTATTCCACATAACATTGATTCCAGGTACTATAGAAGAAAAGAAACTAAATCAAGTTTCTTAGAAAGACAATCAACCATCCAAAAATATTTTTGAAATTTTAATTCAAGGGTAGATGAGTTCAACGTGCAAAGTAGAGATGATTGTGTTTTAGCTTTCTAGAAATGATAGGGAGCAGGTCCATAAGTTAATCACTGATTTATACATTTCACTGCGGACACAAGCTTTTTAAAATTTGAAGCTACCCGAACTATGGAAACATTGATTGTAATGTTTCGCTCCTATAGTTGCACCAAGTAAGATTATAAAGACAGATTTTGATCAGTGACGATCCAACTTGTATAAGCTGGCCCATACTATTGTTCAGATCTGTAACATCTCTTATGCAAAAGATGACTGATTGATAACTGATTTTGCTTACGTTATTAATAGAACCAGGGTCCATTACTAATCGTTGAAGTATTGATTAAAAGTTGATGAGAATGGAATATTGTTCAGTGCATTCCACTTCACTAAATATTTGTATTATTGAACACTCGTAACAAAAAAGTTTATTTCAATGATGGTGTGGTCTGACTGAGTTTTGATTAAATTCAATGAGTTTCCCTTCTTGAATGTACGGCTTGGCGTCCCAAGTTAGATCGATCAAAGTTCTTTTACATCTTTACAGTATGCCTTGGACTTCAGGTCCTTTACCCAACCACCTGAGAAACTGTGGGTTCAGTTTGAGGTCCAACCACTGGTCGTTTAAATGAGAGAATAATATTGAGAATATTTTTAAATAAATATAATCCTTCACTGCAACAAAGAATCCAAATACACTTCGTAAACTAAAAAAAAAACACCTTAAAAAGTATAAAAATCCTAAAAAGAAAAAAGATAATCTTGTAAGATTAAGTCATAAGTATTACAAGTCTTAAAAACATCATACACCCAACCCCTTCACATCAAAGGATGAATTTGGGAACAACCTCTAGAACGAGAAAAAGAAAGAATAGTAGTAATAGTGAACTAAAAATAGGAAACAGGATATAAGTATATTTATGGAATGTCTTCCTAGGCCAACTTTTAATTCACATATAAATTATCATATCTTATTCACAACATTAATACAGTCCAGGAAAAAAAATTTATATCAAAAATATGCAACTTGGTCATGGATTATCTTCATATATTTAGAAAATTTTAAATTTCCCTTCGATTTTTGGGAATTTAAAACACTTTCTAGACTTTCAGCAATATTTTAAAACTTTCCTCAGACTTTCCCTGACCAAGTATTTTTTCCCTGAACCTTCCCTGACCTTCTGACTTTCCAGAAAGTGTGAACCCTGGATGAGTGAGTATATCGGATAAAATAATGTTGTTTCGATATTTTTTACGATTAATCAACGATATCAAATGACATAGTATAATTTTATTAATGTATGAATAAGTAAAGTATCATTTAGAAGAAATCTATCATTACTAAAGATTTGTTAATAATTATTTTTCATAAATAGAATATAAAATAAATACAATATGCTCTAAATATAGTTAGTATAAAATATGAGCATATTATATTATAAGTTATTATAAATATCTATATATATTTATAATATATTTATATATATAATATGATATATATATATTATATATATATATATATAATAGACTGATATACTATATTTATATTTATAATATAGACGATGAGAGAGAGAGAGAGAGAAGAAGAGAGAGGTTGGATATCAATATATAATGATTACGTAAACGTAAAGCTTTTACGACACGTACATATGTCATATAGGTAGTAGGCTAGCTAGTATCGAGCGAGTGAATATATTATACTAGTAATTTTATATTAATTATGTATATTGAAAAAGGTATAGTAGAGATATATATATATATAGGTCATTATGGACAAAGTACTATATATTTAGTGGGGTATCCATAGAAATGTAGTACTGCGTGACGCCAGTGGCAAGGTATGCAGGATTTGAATATGCAAGGCTCTCGCGTAGGAACATTAATAGACTGTAAACTTCTCGTCAGGAAGATTTCTGTGTAAATGATATACAGCTGCTGATCTGTATGACTAATGATCTGTGGTGACGAACTATGATACTATAAATATAGTATAATATAGTAGTGTGATAAATAAAACGCTATATAATCAATAGTAACTAGAATACTCGTAATATCTGATAATATAGGGTATAGCTAAGTATGAGTGTGAGTTAATAAATAGGCGTGGAGACGAAGGCCCAATAGGCGGATTCGAGCGACGGAGGAACAAGGCATGGGGGGTGATCTAAAAAAATGTACGATGTATACTTCCAATGAACTTCCGATGATGTCGGAGGAACAACCCGCGCGACAGGACACGAAATTACCAAAGAGCGGGGGTTTCCGAGACCTTCCCCGGAGGGAGGGAATAGTCCTACCCTTGACCCGTATCGCCCCAGGAAGAGAATACGCCCGATCTCACATAGCAGGATCAATGGAGGAGTTACTTTGGGGTCGCCAATGTTGAGTTATAAGAAACATATCTTTTTTTTTTAACAAACTAATGTGTAACAAGGGTAGATGCCCGATGCGCAGGAAGTCGAGGTCTTCGGCTTAAAACCGGGAACGAACAGAGGTAGTGGACTAGTCTTCCCCCAGGTATAGGAGGAGGAGTACTTACAATGAAAGACAAAACTCGTCTGTATATGATGTCGCGAGGGGGTTCCTCCGCCACTGCACTAAACGGGGTATGGAACCGTCCCCCCAGCCTGTTTCCCGTGCTCGAGCAACATGGGTCGTGATATATTATATATAATAGTAAGTTTAATTTTTAATAGTACTAGCGCTTAGATAAATCTATATATATATATATTATGAGTACTATTTAATTCGAAAAATGGAGCATGAGTCACAGGTATACGTAACGCGGAATCCTGACGTGTGAGTATGACGTCACGCGGAACTTGCAGAGGAATTGCTTCAATCATACACACCGCACTGAATCATTATAAATAGGAATAATACTATTATATTAATATTAATAGCTATATATATTATATATATATATATATAATATATATATATAATATATTATATTAGGGATGTGCCGGATATTCTTAATTTGGCTATTTCGGACTATTCGGACCAAATGCGAATATTCGGTAATTAGGGCCTTTTTGCCGAACTATTCGGAGCCGAATATTGAGCTTTATAAACAATAATATTTCGTCAACATAAGGGCAAGTTATTTCAATTTAAATTTGAAATTTTAGAAACTTATTTTCCAAAAAATTAAAAATATAGGCCAAATTTTGTAGCATATGGCGAAAATCTTTGTCTTTGTCAATCCTATCAGAGGACCTTTGACATTTTCAAAATTTTTTGAAAATAGTAATTCATGGAGGAACTACTGGGGATAATGCCTATAATGTAGCGGCCTGGTATACTTAAAGGGAGAGTGGTATGCCTATCAATTCATGTTTTATTTCACATTTATGCAACAATGCATTCACGATTCAATATATTATGTCAAGAAGTCTGTTAAAGATATTTTTATCTTTTTCTTGCACTAGACTCTATCCTAATTTCAACATTCAGGTCAAACGGCAGCTGCAAAGTTAAAACTTTACTTAATGCAGCTGAATGTCAAACGCAGCAATAACATTAAATCCTTCAAAGAACGATTTCTACACGATGGAACAGAACTTATGATATAAAAAGTTTCCCTATCCATATACGCTGCTTGAAATGCAATCAGAAAATGTTGACTGATTTTCAGTGGCAAAATTATTTCATTTACTTGAGTCATTTAACAACATCACTAAAACAAGCAGTAAACGTGAATTAACAGTCGCCCAAGTGATCCCTTCCATTTTAGCAATAAATCTAATTTTTATAAGGAGCAATTAACAGCAAAAGCTCAGTGGAATAATTACACTCGTTGAGAGCTTAAGAAATTAGAAAAAAGACTTTCAAAGTTTCTATGTGATAAATCTTTGTGTGTAGCTACTTCTTAGATCTGCGATTCAAGCTAATTTTTTCAACATGAATCTGATGAATCAGTAAAAATATGGTCGTTGAGGCATTGGACAGAGAATGCCAATATGAAATTTAGCTCTGACTCTATTGCTGACGAGATTTAGGTAAGTGGGGAAATCTTTAATGGATTGTTTAAGAAATTGTGGCATAAAAAAATCGTCATACATCTTTTCAATTTACTTTTAAAATAGAACGGGCATTAATATAAGATGTGAGTTTGTACATAAAAGTAAAAGGCTACGAATACGGAAATACATCAAGAACTAACCAAATATATACGTTTGCCGTACTTTGACCAGTAGAAAGACCATGATATTAAACCTTCTATATTGGGTGAAAAACACTGGGAAATGAAAGTTTTATGAATATGAAAAAATAGCAAATAAAATCTTTCAGACTCCACGTACATCAGGTCGAAAAAGTGTGAAAGAATATTTAAGAAAAGAGAGGAAATATATTATTGAGCCAAGAATAAGGTTTATCGCGAATGGGTGCTCATGTTGTCATTTAGGAGCATTATTCAAATGAAGAGTTTAATATTTTATCTACGAACTTTTCAACCATTTTCATTAATTTATTGTTATATGTAATTGGTTTTTTAAACAGGTAAAAAAAGTCGGTTCACTTTTGTTTAGACCAATTTTATTGATTTCTAAAGCTGATAAATATGAAATTTGTTGGACGGCGAGTTATCACAATTGATTAGTTGGTGTGCTGATGTGACCAAATAGTGTAATAGCGGTTTTTTACATATCGAGCAACTTATAGTGGAATTTGTGTGTAACAGATTTGTAAAAATTTTTATGCTTTTTACCTTTTTCAAGAAGGGAGAGAAACAAAGTATGTGGGATATATATAAATATAATGAATATAAATAAGTGATTAAGATTCATAAATATTTAATAATAATATATCTATATTATATACTATATATATATTAGAAGTATATATATGATAATATAGATATAGTTAAGGTTATTTATGATAGAAAGCGATTAGTAGCTATTTGGATAATATGAAAAGGGAATCATAGATTCGAATGAGGCAAAATGTACTTTGATAAGATATATAATTAAACATATATATATACAACAATGAATAAAGAGTAATATGGACAACAATGAATGTAATGAAGGATGGTTGTCTGTAAACATTACTACGATGGTAGTAATTTTACTCTTCGTAGCGTCTACTGTGCATGGCGTTGGAATTCCTCATCAAGCTACCAAATAGTCGCGTATGTAGATTCCCAATGATATTGATATCCACTTGGTCCTGGAACGTCCTTCATGAACTTTAGATCTTGAGGATGGTTCACCGCCTCATTACCCTAATCGCTAGGCTATGACGGGAAATTTTCTTAGGTAGGAAATGTAAGTAGTGCAACTTTTACTCATTCTACATCCTGAGAATGGAAGATGTTTTAACGTTCCTGTTACACTGTTAGTGGTTCCCGGCTTCTGTTCGCTAGAAAGAATTCTGTCTATCATGAAACAGCATTCCACGCTTCTTGCCTCTAAACAAGTCTTATTGTAAGAAAAAGGAGATACACTGGAAGGAGTGTTCACCGTAATTTGTTGGGCCGTGATATCCAGCTTTTTTCTTCTCGTACTCAGGACACCAGGGAAATCGTGAAGCATAATATACGCGGAAGCATTCACAGCATCATCGGTCCAGAGCTTCAAATTGTTTATCAAACCAAGTATGATGGTAGAGTGGTATGTGTGATTGTTCACGTACCACGGGGTGTCTAGGCGCGGGTTTTCTCAGTTGTTTTGAGTCAAGTGTCTTTGCAGCCCTGGGACTATACCGCAATAGCCATGAAGGTAAGTTTGGTGAAAACTGCATTGCTTGACCGGAGCCAAAATGTTTAACATGTTGCATATATTCTATCATGTTACCTGATTTGTAGCCTCGCTCCAAAACTGTCTTGAGAATATGTACTGTGGCTCTCATCGTCGGAGTAGCGTACTGGAACCGTCTATACTGTTGCCAGGTGTGTAAACAAACACACTGTAAGAACTGCTCAATATGAATGTGTCAAAGAACTAGGTAGTCACTGCATTTCGTATTTGTTACCTAGAGTCAGTAGGTTCATACATTCAATGAGCGATATTAATACTAGGATTACTGAAATTGGTAAAGTAGACTGGAGATCTGCTAATGAGTCTTACTCTGTATAAATAAAACGGTTAACTAGGAAGAAACACTCCCACCCACTCGTAAGCACCAAATCACGATAGTAGATCATTTTTCACATGCAACGAAGGTAGATGACAAATATACGTTAGGTATATAGCATATCTATCACCAAAGTAACAAAATGATATGTTACCGCGACTGTGAGATATGGATGAAGCTTGCAAGGTCTTGGCATCTGATCCGGTGTAAGATAAATAAAAAAATAAAGCTTTGTGACTGGGTGGGGATATAGGGATGAGAAAAGAGGGTTGCGGCACCATATCAGCATTTTGTGCTTTCTAGGTATGCAAACATATGTGAAAATCGTCCAGCAAAAAACGGGAATGGACTGATCACTGCGAAAAATCCGAGAAATGCTGATCTATGAGATCAAGCCTCCGAAATGATACTCATCTTACTGCATCAAAGTTCATCCCAGAAAAAGTTTCACCTTTGTTTGTTGGACAGTGTTAGTTTTTTTCTTTATTTTTCTAATTAGGAAAACTCTTGAAATATGAGCGAGCAGACAGTGGTATAGATAAAAAAAGGCGAATGATGTGAATAATGGTGAGGAAGGTCAGAACGATAGGGAAGTCAATTATTGGATCTTCCAGCCTATTCGGTAATTCACCGAACAAACCTTTGTAGCCGAACTATTCGGTTATTCGGTTTCACGCTATTTTCATATTTCGGATCCTAAAATCAATATCGTATAATATATAGTACGTATCGTTATATAAGTATCATATATTATATATTATATCCTACTATATCTATAATATATATATTAATTATTTTTTCTTTTTGAACATTGAATCATCACTATGTGTTTTACAAAATTTATTATTTTTTTAATTTAATATTTGTTACTTTTTTTACCTGTAATTTTTTTTAAATAGAAATGAAAAGTAAACAGTATAGAGTAAATAAATTATAATATGTCGATAATTATAAATATCGATGTAGAAACGAATCGGATTGGTTGAAAGCAATTTCGAACCGTCATGGGCGATTTTTACACATAAATGAAGATAGTGTACGGCTATAGACATAATCATGTATTTATTGAAAATTCACAAAATTAATGAAGGAATTAGGAATTTCTTTGAGACAGAAGCTTTACTATTACTTGTGTGAATGTACCGTGGCTCAAACGGTATATTCTTGTTGTAATCCTTATTGTAGTGTTATTTTGTTCTATATATTTTTTATAATTTTTTTCTTTCCTTTAATATGTTAAGTATAGCAATTATATAGTATGAGTTATGTTCTGAAAATTTAAAGTCGTTTGTTTCATTTACAAACATGTAATATTTATTGAGGTAGCATATGAATTCATTAATATAAAGACATTAATAAAAACATATAAGTTATAAATTGTTATAATTAAGCAAAATACGAAGAATAATCAGATTATGAAAACCTATTTGATTGATAGATGAAAATTTTCAAATAAGTGGATTGTTATTTTGTTAGGTCATGAAGAAATCAAGTGAGCTACCATATGAATGAATAAGACTTGTCACCTCTTTAAAATATAGTAAAGAGGGAATTAAAAGCGTAGTCAATGTCTAACTTTATTGCTATTTTAAATTAATTTTTTGAAATTTCATATATTTTTTAAATTTTCTCACAAATATATATTACTATATATTTTAGTATATATATAGTTATTAATTATATATAAATATATAATATTATAAATATCTAGATTTTACTCTATAGCAGGTAGATAATACTATAATATATATATATATAGTATTTAATATTATAATAATTTATAGGACAACCAAAATATAGAAGAGATATATATATAAGTATATACTAAATATATTAATATATATATATATAATATATAATATATATATCTATATATATGATATATTATATATATATATCTTTCTAGTTTCTATAATAGTTATCATATATATCTATATATATTATAGATATATATATACTTATATATATATATATCTATATATCAAGATTATATATACTATATATTATATATATAAGTTATATAGTAAAGTTATTTGAGATTATATAGTAGTTATTATATTATATATATATATATATATATCTATATATATTATAGTATATGGTCTGAAACTATAAATTCGAGTTTAATAGGGTTTTAACTCATAGATATGACATCAATATTGTGTTTGTTACGATGTTTGCTAACTCCAGACAGGCTAACGTTCACTGCACGGCTCATATTATCTGAAACATGATATTCTCTAGATCTGACTTTCTTCATCCTCTCATAATCTTTTTTCTCTACGCGCAACTCTGTGCTTTTTCTTCTGGGTCGGCTTCAGTGCTCACGGAGCATGAGTCACTAGGCTCAGCATCTTCTCTAATTCGAATTCTATACAATTCAAGTCTTCGGCCATTATTATTTTTCGTACTTTTACAACATTATCTACTTAGTTGGAATACAGTAGAAGGAGTGCATGAGGCACTTCTACATGGGGCGTAGCCGGTGTAGAACATCACTCGTCAAGACTGACACACCGGAAGATTTGTTGGGGTACAAGTTTGAGGGGGATACGTATGTTCTCAACTCCTAGAAATGACGGGACCCTCATGATTCGTCCTGAACTGATAAGTATTCCCAGCATTAAGTGGGTAGGTAGGAGCGAATGTTGTCAATTGCAATAGATCCGCACCACGTTCAATCCTTAGAATGTCGAACTTAGGTGTGACAAAAACTTATAAATCGATTGAAACATCATAGTATGGTATAGTTGATAAGCTGTTAAAACTTTCTAGGACCCAAGAATACATTTAGGGGTAAAGCTCACTAAGTCGAAAGGCTAAAATCAGAAAATGGTCGTTACCGACGGAGAGGTGGGTCTAAATTGAAGCGGACCGACCTTGGAGACCCATAATTTTAAACAGTGCAGTGTGAAAAGAGTCAAGGGACGATAATAGGCGACTTTAGTTTAAAATTGGTTCCAGATGAAATGCACAAATGTACTTATAAGAGTTTCCTGGCTTTTAGAAACTCACTGAGCCTCCGAAAAGTTGATCAGTCGAGGTTGCATTAAGAAGGTGGATCGATCAGGCAGGTCTATGGGAAGCACATGTCCAGATCATAGAGGACTATATAATAAAAGTGTTTGCACTAAATTTGCTTTATTTTGCATATGTTGAGATTGGATAAAAAGTATGCGGTGGCTCGCCTCTTAACTACTTTTGGTTTCAGCCGCAGGTAATTGTGTTTCTAGAATAGCGAACTTTTTTTTTTCTTATTTCGTTCGCGCCTTTTTTTTCGAATTCTATCCACAAAGGATCTAGATCTTGAGAGACTCACTACCAATTATTAATTTTTTTATCAATTAGAAAGTAATTTTCACCAAAATAGAGAAGCAATATCGATGATGGAGGAGGGGGGACCTTGGAGGATTGACTGTAAAAGAAATTTTATCTTGTAGTCTGAAATTGGGGCAGGGAAAAAGTAGCGATTGTTAATTACATAGCAGTCAAGTCTCAAGGAAGAACTCTAAGTATTGCACTATCAATTTAAATTTTTTGAAATTGGGCAATATCCTGCCTCACATGCATGCGTAAGATGTTTGATGTGAACCAGATATTAGAAATCACCAAATTTATCTTGTTATATAAAATCACTTCCGACTACAGTTCTTTCTGGGAAGGGGATCACATTGTTTTGCATTCGTTCGTAAAATATATTACGTATTAACGAAGGTTTTAAAGAGATTAGTTGATGTAGAGAATCAGGGAAACGCCTTAGTCAGAATTAGGCTTTAAACTCAGAACATAGGGCTGCTTTGAGCTTTTTATATAACTAATTTCGGCCTTTATTATAGGTGATTATCTCTATACAAGTTCTGAAGAGGATGGAATGCTTGGATTTTCTCCCTCATTCTAGCCCATCGTCGTCTTGTCACTAAATCTCTCAATCTCATTATTCTGTACAGATGCATATCCGTTCTTTATACAATGGCCAAATTCGATACTAGTGGAGGGTATACTTGTTTCGATTACTGATTTCTAATTTGCAAGCGTTCGTACCTTTGAAGAGAGAGGTGGCTTTGTGGGGCCACTCGGTTATATTATCCACAAGTGCTTTCTGCAGCTTTTCGCCCACAAGTACAGTATACTGAGAGTTACACCTCGTCTCGGATACTACCAAAGAAATTATACCGGCTATGCTACCTTTTATTGTTCGATCGGTAAGCAATTCATTGGGTAACATGTCACCCAAATGAGAACTGAAGTACACTGTAATGAGATATTCTAGAGCCCTATTCCTTATTACTTGGCAGTTGATTTCAAAAGCATCATGGATATCAGGTGCGTGCAGAACTGTCTAAATGGATTACAGGTGATTAAACTATACTGAAACTATTGTTGAGATATCGCAGTGTACAAGCGTAATATTGAGGAATAATTCCAGTCCAAGGCCCTTCATATATCCATAGTAAGGTGAACTTTTGTTTATGTCTCTTTACGGTGGATAAAGAATAAGAAATGGGTTAATCAACAATTCATCCAACGTTTTTCGGTAAATCTAGCTGCCGGCCAAAATCCGAAATTCTTTTCTGAAGAGATGCGATAGAAATAATCAATAGAGACGATTTGAAAAGGATGGTGGATAGATCTATGGAGATTAGAAAAAATATGAAAAGGAGCGAATGGCTGTTACAGGTCTGTAACAGACGAATTAAATAAAGATTGAGCATAGAGCAATAACAAATACTGATGGTCTAAGGAGCTGGCAAATTAAGAGAAATTTGAAAGACTAGTGTAGAAAGAACGAGTATCACAGACTTGGCTCAGAGAGAGTAAAGTATACTGGAGTAAAGAGAGTGTCAGTAAAGTAGTGTATAAGTATGTTGTAAAAGCGGTACATAGTAATAAGAGAAAGTAATTGCCAAAAGGATATTCGGGAGAGAGGATATATTAGATGAATTGTGGGATCAAAATTGATAATATATCGTATCATATCATAAATCCAAAACGATTTAGGTATGGAAAACATCCATTGCGAGTCTTTACTCTCTTTCGTGTCTCGGTCGGTTTCTGGATCTTGCTGTAGCGTTCTCGTGAATCAAAGCTTTTCCGATACAGCTGACTGAATGTTAGAATTGTGTAAGCTCTCACTCTTATTTGGTGGATTATGTATATTCATACTCTCTGCAACCTATTACTAGTGAATCCTTAATGCTCGTTTAATTAATCTATTGTTGTTTAGTATCCATGCAGTAAGTTGTAATCTTTCTTTAAATCTGTTTCAAGTTCAATAACGACTATTGATAAATGTCCTCCTCATACTATAAACATATTAGTAGTGGTATACCCATGGTTCTTCCCTAT
>JABUQX010060591.1:12500-27500 GCA_015478945.1 Trachelipus rathkii
TATATAATATATATATATATATATATATATATATATATATATATATATATATATATATATATATATATCTTTATATTCTTTTAATTTTAATTTTCTTTTTAAAACGTTTTCTGTAATTCGATACCAGGATTAACTTCAACATTTAAAATCAATCTAAATTCACAGATGCCATCTCAGCCATCCGATGTGGGCATGAACCGCAGTCATTTTAGAGGATTAAAAGCGTTATTTACTATCGGTTATCTTGCCTTTTTCGTTTTAATTTCATTTATTTGACCAACTTTAGCAAAAAAAAAAAAAAGGTAATTTTAACGTAACATCACGAAATTTGCAAAAATAGACCATTTCTATAATGTTAACTCATGCTGAGCACAAGTAGTACGAGTACAGGAATCGTCTCTGATATATATATATATATATATATATATATATATATATTTTATTTCTCTCTCTATATATATATATATATATATATATATATATATATATATATATATATATATATATATATATATATATATATATATATATATATATATATATACAAATAATTTTTCAACTAAGGTTATGAAAATTTTCAACTTCCTCTTAGCCAATGCTGAATCTCCAACGGAAAAACATTGGTATCACGAACATTGAGGTGAAAGAGGACGTGTAGATATTAGTTTACAGCGCTTTAATTACAAAATTAATAAATATATTTTCTTCCTTATAAAAGTAAGCTTCTACTGACACATTAAAGTTTACTTTACAAATAAATTTGACATACATCCATAATCTGCGATAAGTCGCCGGCTTAAAGGAGCATGAGCTCAAGGCAAGCAAAGCTACGTGTGGCGAGAATAGGCACAGGGGCTAGGTGCACTAGAGCCTATGGTATAGGTTCATAGGCGCAAAAAAAAAAAAAAAAAAAAAAAAAAAAATTATATATATATATATATATATATATATATATATATATATATATATATATATATATATATATATATATATATATATATATATATATATATAAAATATCATATATCTATCTAGGTTTGTAAAAGCACTAAAATAGACAGTTTATTTAAGATTGTCTTACTGTGCGACTATTCGTAGAGTATGTTGCGACATTATGTTAATATTAATATTTGATATTTTTATATATTTTGATCCGATGGAATCTTTTGCATAGCCTCTCTCTCACTCTATATCATTACTGTTATTATTATTATTATTATTATTATTATTATTATTATTATTATTATTATTATTATTATTATTATTATTATTATTATTATTATTTATTTATTTATGGGTAATTAATATTATTATTGTTATTATTATTATTATTATTATTATTATTATTATTATTATTATTATTATTATTATTATTATTATTATTATTATTTTCACTATTATTAAAACTGCTAATTCTTTCAATTCTGTAAAAATTCAAAACATAAAATTTCATAAACACAACGAATGAATCTAATTTTATTATTATTATTATTATTATTATTATTATTATTATTATTATTATTATTATTATTATTATTATTATTAATATTATTATTATTATTATTATTATTATTATTTATTTATTTATCATCATCAACATCATCATTATTATTATTATTATTATTATTATTATTATTATTATTATTATTATTATTAATATTTATTATTATTATTATTATTATTATTATTATTATTATTATTATTATTATTATTATTATTATTATTATTATTTTCATGTTTAATATAGATGATGTCGAAATAGTTGTTTTTATTCTTTGTTTTACCATCATAGTATAGTTTCTTAAAAGACGTATCTACATGTAGTATACTATGTTTATAACTAGTATCAGATGCAAGGTGTCTGAGAGTATATAAAGGCCTGAAAAAATAACATCTATTTCTCTTAGCTCTTAAATAGATGTTTATATTATTTCCACTTTATATTACAGTTATTGAAAAAGAATGGACAATTCAACTGATGGTGGAATACCTAATAAGAAGCGTAAAACCCGTATAGCTACTATAAATCATCTGTCTATGGAAGAGGTCAGTTCAACAATGGATAATACTTATGATGTAATAATTACAGATGAAAGCTTCTTTAATAATGATCGTAGTATTGAAGATTCATTTGAAAAAATTATTGAGGAAGTGATCGCAGAGATTAAACAAGATGTTGATTATAATGCATTAAGAATGCGTGTGGGTTTAAATTTCACATTTGGAGAAGAAGGCTCTGATCGGAAGTTCTACGTTAATATAAATTATCATGATATAGCTATAGGTAATGCTGTAACCGAAATTTTAAGGCGCCTGCAGCACTCCTTTCAATCAGGCGACAAAGCTTCGTTCGCTAAATTTAAAGTTATCGCTAATGTGTTTCGTGTGCCACAGGGAAACGGAAAAACTGATAATACAGATAAAAAGGCCAGTATATTAACACTTCTAAATGTTACTTTTAAACATCCTCATATTCCTAAAGGACATCTTTCTAAAGGTCCTGTCGGATGTGCTTTCAGAGCAATTATACTCTATAGAAAAACAGTAAGTGAAGGCTTGGCACCTACTGACATACACTCTTATACAATTGAAAACGAGGCAGTAACATTGGCTAATAAATGTGGAATGAAATATGATAAACCTTTTATTGTAACCGATTTCAAAAAAATCGAGGAAACCGAAAATTGTCGGATCATCGTATTCGGTCCTGAAGGCAATGGTGTTAAAATAATATATAACCCTTCAAATGAAAACAGGAACGATCCTTTATTCATTATTGGATATGATGGAAATGATCATTACTATGCTATAGCTGAAGATAAGTTAAAACTATGTTTCGAGAACACCAAGAAAAAGAAAGCTTATATGAATGGTATATTTTGTACTTGCTGTTACACTTTCAATAGTAATAACATTGCCCATAAACTTGACTGTGAACATTACGGATGCCGTCAATGTTTAGATTGCAAATGTAAAGGTTCAGTTGGACATAACGATATCTTTCATGAATGCTTCGACTGCAATCGTAAATTTTACAATGCAACATGCTTTAAAAATCATCAAGATAATAAAACATGCAAGAAAATAAAATTCTGTAAACTATGTCTTACCTTAATAAATAAAAGGCGCAGAGGAGAATTTAAACACGACTGTACAAAAGCATATTGCAAAACATGTAGTACAGTGTACGAGCCTAAAGAAGCCGAATATCACATATGCTATATGAAAAAGAAAAATAAGAAGAAGGACGTTAAGAAGAAGGATGAAGAACCTAAGGTTTATACATGTTATTACGACATAGCAGGATAAAGGTACTAATGCAAAAGGACGAAGAAAAATAAAGTTACAACCTTATTTATTAGTATGTCAAATGATATGCGATGAATGCACAGATATAGAAGGTGAGAATGTATGTAAACATTGTGGCCCTCGTACAAGAACATTTAAAATAGAAGATGAAAAATCTCCTGTAAACCAGTTCATTGATTTCATAATGGACTTTTCTGAGAAGAAGAAAAAGTCAAAAATAGTTGTAGCCGCCCATAACGGCGGCAAGTTTGATCATCAGTTCATATATGCATCATTACTGACTCATCCAAGTTCGAAAGCTATCACTAACAGCCCTATAAAAAGAGGCAATAAAATTATATCATTGGGCTCTAATGGCACTTTACTTTTCACACCATGTGCGCTGAAAAGCATGCCTAAATGTATGGGAATTAATGATAAAAACCTAACCAAAGGATTCTTCCCTTATACATTTTTAAATGAAGAAACTCTGCATTATAAAGGACTTATTCCCAACAAGGAACTTTTTGAACTGGTAAAAATGTCAGTTATAGAAAAACAAGATTTTCAGGAGTACTATAATAGCTTTGAGAATAAAGAATACAGTATTTTCGAAGAATGCAGAAAGTACTGCATCCAGGATGTTAATGTGCTTAGAAAATGTTTTGAAAAGTTCCGTTCTAGTTTTATAAAAGATTTTGATATTGACTGTCTTGTTGAATGCACAACGATTGCATCTTTATGTTACACAATCTATAAAAACGTGTTCATGCCTGAAGGAAAAATTACCATTCTAGGTAGAGAGAATCCAAAACCTTTCACATATGAGGCTATACGATGGATCATGTATCAAGAGAAATTAAATAATATCAGTATAAGACATGCGCGTAATGGAGGCGAGAAATCGTTTAAAATAAAAAATAAATGGCTCTATCCTGATGGTTATGGTCATGTAAATGGAATAAAAACAGTGTTTCTGTATCATGGGTGTGCATGGCATGGACATAAAGACTGTAATAAGGGTAAAGGCACACTCCATGGTAATTCATCTTTAGATCGCTACACACTCACGATGAATCAAGAAGATGTTTACAGAGAAAATGGTTTTAATGTGGTTAGAGTGTGGGAGTGTGAATGGGCGTCACAGAAAGAAGAAACAATCCAAGATCCTGATCATATCGATAAAGACGTTACTGTTAAAGAATATGTACAGCGTATAAGCAACGATGCTGTTAACAATAGACTTGTAATAGACAAATCATTGTTTGGAGGTCGTACCGAACCTTTCGTGCATTATTATCCTCCGACAGAGGGTAAAAAGATAATGTATTTGGATTACACTTCTCTCTATCCGTATGTACAGAAACGAATGAAGTATCCTTGCGGCCCACCTGAAAAACTAATAGGAAGCAAAGTACCAGATATTGAGTCTTTTAAGAATGGAATCGACGACAAATATTTTGGTGTTGCGTATATCAAGATCCTTCCACCTCAAGAACTATACATTCCTGTCCTTCCTGAACGGGCTAAAAAGAAACTAATGTTCCCATTATGTGCGAAATGTGTAGAGAAAGGCTGTGAGAAATGCACTCACAATGAAAATGAACGTGCTAGTGTATACGACACCTGAAATTAAATTGGCATTGGATATGGGATATAAAATACTTAAGATATTTGAAGTATGGGTATTTAAAGAACAAGAGTTCTTGTTTGAAGGGTATGTCAACCATTTCATAAAAATAAAGACAGAGGCTTCAGGGCTTCCCAATAATATTCATGAAGATGATCCTGACTTTGAAGAAAAACTTAAAGAATTCGTCCGATTATTCAAAGAAAAAGAAGGTGTAGAGCTCGACATAAACAACATCAAGAAGAACCCTGGTATGCGATTCATAGCGAAACTGTGCTTAAATAGCCTCTGGGGAAAATTTGCACAAAATACACCAACGCGTGAAGATAGAGTATGTGATAGCGATAAAGAAGTATGGGAATTAATCAACCAAAGCGATATTGAAGTCCCATCCGTTGTACCTATAGGCAATAAATATGTTGTTACAGTTGTAAAAAATGCATTAGCTGAGCGAACGTCAACAACTACAAACATCCCTATAGCTTCGTTTACGACAGCTTACGCCCGTATAAAATTATACGAATTACTTAATAAAGTTAAAGAAAGAGCATTATATTGTGATACAGATTCTTGTATTTTTGTAGCAGGCGAAAATGACGAAGTGCCCAGTACAGGTAACTTTTTAGGTGAATTAACAGATGAAATAGCAGAATACGGACCAGGAGCTTATGGTGATTCATTTGTATGCACCGGACCTAAATCCTACGGTAGATAAAACTAAGGAAGGAGGTAATATAAAAATATATTGTGTAAAGGTTAAAGACCTTACAATCAATAAAGAGACACTAAAGTACTATTAATTTGGAAGCATAGCAAAGCTAGTAACTGAACGAGGTTCAGAGAAAATAGTTCAGGGCACGATGAATCGTTATTATGAAGACATCAGAAACAACGACGTCACAGTAAAGCAAAACTGAAGGAAGTCATCATGGAAAATGACTATGATGGTGATAATGTAGTAACTGAAATAGAACTTCCACATAAAATTGCAGCAAGAACAAATGAGTCACAGAATCCTTTAGCAGACTTACATGGAAGTAGTAGAGGTGGTTTATGTTACAACATACCTACTACAACATTTCAGGCAGGAAAGCATGGAGGTGTCAGTATTATATCAGGCTCAAGGATGTTACAACATACATCCGATAAACGTATCTTTGTACGAAACTCTTTCCGCACAGTATCCTATGGATTTAAAGGCATACTAATATCTAACCTTTTAATATATATGTAACCAGCATATATATATATATATATATATATATATATACAATGAATGAAAACTATAATATATCTTACATATATATATATATATATATATATGTATATACTATATCTCTTATATATATATACTATATATATACTATATATATATATATATACAATGAATCTATCTGTAATATATATTTAAAGACATATATATATATTTATACTTATATATATATATATGTATATATATATATATATATATATATATATATATATATATATATTAATATTTATATCTCCTCTTTATTATATATTTAAAAACTATATATATATATATATATATATAATGATTCCTATTTGTAATATTCATAATAATAAAATGTAAATAATAAATTATTTTATTACCCTTATTTATTTTATTTATTTATTGTTGTATTTAATATGTCAAGGAAAACGTGAATTAAAAAGATTTCTATGAATGAAATATTGTCTCTTCAGGTTTGTATTTGATTACGTGTGCATGTAATACACTGTTTAGTTAATTAACGAAACATTTGAGTTAAAGAGTTAGCGGAATTAAGGGTATGATTTATTAATCTAACGATTAATCGATACTTTATTATGAAAAAAGGAATGTATTATTATACAATGAACTTAAAAAAAAAAATTTAATGTTTTAAAAAAATTGAATGTCTATAGAAAAATTATTAAAGGTAATATTGTATCGATGCATTAATGCATCGATGCATCGATGCATTAAGGCTTTAATGCATGTAATATGTTCAATACATAATTCACACTGTTGCTATGCAAATGCGATATTGTTTTACTGCTTTAAGGTATGTAAAGTATATGTTTTAACTAAAATTCTTGTTTTACAGACCCTAAAACAGTAAAGCAATAAAGCAGAAGGTGTTTTTACTCACCTTTAAAACAAAAGGAAAAATGATGTTATGATGGTAGGGTAAAAGGACAAAGAGTTGTAAGGGACATATGGAAATAAAAACAATTCGCCTAAGCGTAAAGGAGTGTAATTATCTGGTTAACTGATTCATAATTCTATGAACACATGTATACCTTAAAGTAGCCAATAGTAAACATGAATTGATTTCAACATGTAAATAATAATAATAATCACCAAAATATAATATTCGTGTACCTTTGACAAACATACTGTTACTAAGAGAATCCTTGTGACGTCATATGAATAACATTCGTAATTATTATTACGAACTAAAAAATGGTCCATAAACGTAGCTGAGATATAGAAAGAAACGAATCGGCTTGATCCGGTGCGAATCCGAAGCTTTCAGGCGTTGAGCGTTCCAGTTGGGCTTTCAGGCGTTGCGCTTTCCGGTTGCGGACTTGCGGTCCGGTTCCCTGCGGTTGCGATAAAAACGCGTCGTCGAACCACGGAAACACCCCTAAGGGGTCAAAAACACCCATGAACGTACGTGAGTATTAAAAAAACACCGAAAAAAAAGCACTAAAAAAAATATTCGGCATTCGGCGAATATATACGGCATTAGGCGAATGCCGAACATTCGCTGGCCCCAGGCATTACTATACTGCTATTATTAATGCTCTAATATGTATAAACAAATTGAAATGACTAGGAATTACATTTGGTCTGGTTGTTACTAATGCAGTACATTTTTCGAGGATACTTTAATCAGATACCATAATAATTCAAAGGACTTACTCTAAAAATATTGCCCCATTAGATCCTAATTTGTTTTAGTTATTCTTTGAGAAAACTATGTCGGGAATAGCCCAAATGCTCGAACAGGAAAAATGACCGACAGGTTAAATAGTTCAAAATTTTCTCTAACAGACCCAACAAATAACTCTTCTCTTCGCCTAACCTAACCTAACCTAACCTAACCTAACCTATTTACAAACCTTTTCATTTTCCCTGTCGACAATTTGGGCTAATCCCCTCCACGTCCTCTTTGCTTATCTCTGTATCCCCTGCTCACCTCTTCAGTTCTTCCACTGGAACGATCCTCGCCCTAGGTGACGAAACGTTTAGGCATTTCGGTCCCGCAAACTGGTCAGACTTTTAACTATCAACACTTTTTAACTTCCCCTTGAAATGACTACTACGTTGGTGTTAGGGTACCTCGGAATATTATAGCCAATAGCCAAGGTGATTCTCTATGTTTATGGAGGACATATACCCCATATTCTTTACCTTTAGATAAACCCTAACAAATCTTGGCTTAACTCTGCTTTCTCTCGTTATTCTCCCACAGGGACTATTAAAGGATTACAGCTTATATTTCATCCTGGAATTGTGCAAAAATCTATTCTCCATGACACTAAAAACTCTTCTCCGAAGAAAGTGCAATAATATTTCTACCACTCTTCACTCCCGCTCTTTCTGGATTTTTTTCAAAGAATGTCAAACTCTATGCTTTGTTTCTTCCTCTTTCTCTCCTTCAGTATCTGCTGAACTGTACAGCTATCATTCTGTTTTGCTAAGCTGAACTTTCGCTTAAACCTTCACCTCTAATTCCACATTAAACGAATTTGGAACTCTAGGTCCTCTTAGATGCTCCACCACCTCCTCCAGCTGCTCCTTCACCTCCTTAGCTCAATTTATGGTTAATATTGTAATTTCTTCTAAAGACTTACTTAACACTAGAAGGCGTTCAGTCCTGATGATATTTGTCCTGTGGTTCTCAAACCTTGTGCTTTAGAGCTTGCATCCAGCAATTAGTTTGCTCCCCAAATATCTGCCAATCAGCTTCCATCTCCTTCCTGCTGGAAGCGTCCTCTCGTTCACCGTATGACGAAAAAAAAGAGTCCACCTCTTAACCCTCACACCATCGTCCTCTCTCTCTCTCTCTCTCTCTCTCTCTCTCTCTCTCTCTCTCTCTCTCTCTCTCTCTCTCTCTCTCTCTCACTCCTTTATCTCTATCAAGATTTTCTAGTCTATCGTTAGCAGTAAGATTTGGAAACATCTCAATTCTTCTAATTTTATCTCTGATTGCCAGTATGACTTCGGTAAGAAATTCTTAACTGGTGTTCTTCTGTCTCTTCTTTCACTTCTGTCTCTTCTTTCTATTCTGTCTCTTCTTTCTCTCTTTTTCTTTCTTCTCTTTCTCTTCTTTCTCTTTTTCTCTTCTATCTCTTCTTTCTTTTCCTTCTCTTCTATCTCCTCTTTCTTTTCTTTCTTTTCTTTCAGATTCTTGGTCCTTTGACCCTTCGGCATTTCTTTGAATCTTTCGCAGTAGGAGTTAACGTATCGAAAACCTTCGATTAGAGCTTGGAACAAAGCTTAGATTTCCAATTTCCCCCTTTTGGTATCTATCATTCTCTCAGTGATCTCTCTGATTTATTTTCCGGTAGTTCTACTGCAGATGTTGTAGATGTCCACCATTAATCCTTTAAATAAATAGTGGTGTTCCTCAGGGTTCTGCCATATCTCCAATTCTCTTTCTACTCTTCATTAGTGACATTTTCTCTATTACTTCTTCACCTCTCCACTCATATATTGACTACACCACCCTTCATTTCTCCTTTTATTTTGAAATACGTCCCTCCCAATTAAAATTAGCTTGCGCTGCAAGAGCAGCCAGCCTTGGAGCAACTAATCTCTGAATCTTACCCGACTTTCTAATCGGGACATTGAGGATAAGGTTGTTTTCAATGCCTCAAAAACTCATTTCCTTCATCTTTCTACCAGACATAATTTTCCACTCAACTAAAATAATTTCTTCAAAAACACATAATTCAAACCTATCGTCCGTCCTTAATATTCTTGGTGTTTTTTTTTCTCGTGACCTTAATTGGAAGGATTCTCTCTCTCTCTCTCTCTCTCTCTCTCTCTCTCTCTCTCTCTCTCTCTCTCTCTCTCTCTCTCTCTCTCTCTCTCTCTCTCTCTCTCTATATATATATATATATATATATATATATATATATATATATATATATATATATATATATATATATATATATATATATGATTTATATATATATATATATATATATATATATATATATATAAACAATAAATGACCCAATTAACATATCAGAAATTTAGAAATACTTAAGAAGTAGTATTTAGTATTTTAGAACCTAAAAAAAATTATATTGAATTTATTAGGACGTTTCGTGAACGTGCCTGTCCACTTCATTCAGATTATCATGAAGACAAGAGAAATATATTCATGTCAAGTTGAACGATATGTAGAATTTACGAAAAAAAAAAAGCCCTAATGATTCGAAAATTGCTTTCTTTGTGATTTTAATATATATATATATATATATATATATATATATATATATATATATATATATATATATATATATATATATATATATATATATATATATATATATATATATATATATATATATATATATATATATATATATCCTTCATGGAAGACGGGGCCTGAAGCCCACCGGGTTGATGGGATCAGGCGAAATCAAGGCCGACATGCCCCGACACACGGCGTTTGAAAGTGTGCAAGTAAAAGGAAGTTTGGAAATGTAGAGTAAGGAAGGTCTGTTCCAGGATGAGAATGTGTGGAAAGACGAGTCGAGCGAGATCTCTTTAAAGGAGGTGGTACTCCACTGAGTTCAAAAATGCTGTGTCCATTGCAAATATCGATAATTAATTGATAACTTTTTTCTTTTTCTTTTTCTTTTTCTTTTTCTTTTTCTTTTTCTTTTTCTTTTTCTTTCTTTCTATTTTTATTTTTATTTTTATTCTTATTCTTATTCTTATTCTTATTCTTATTCTTATTCTTATTCTTCTTTTCTTCTTCATTCTTCTTATTCTTAATGCAAACTATAGTGTTGCATTGACAACTTGACGTGCTAGGTAAGCTTTAATCTTTATTGTCATGGCAACACAATAGTCATCGTGGTTGCCAACATAAGTTTAAATGATAAAATATTTAAAAATAAAACTGTTCAGGAATTAATTTCTCCAGCTGTACATGACTGGGAAAATTCAAAAGATCAATGTAAATTCAATAAATTGAAATATCAATAGAATAAGGAGAGTGTTGCAACAGTTCGATGGCTAGAAAGATTGGAGAGAGTTACAAAGAGTAAGAGAGTTAATCAGTAGACAAGACCTACCTTGACTACACTTTATCAAGGGGAGCATTAAGTATGGAACCAACCCAGATATGTTATCCATACTCCATACAAGGGCAAGCAGAGCCCCTATGCAGAGTTAGCAGAAGAAGTTCCGAAGGAGCCTTGGAACACCCAATTTTCTTGAAACTTGTTAGAGAGAACTTATGTCCTTCTAAGAAAGATCACAAGAAAAGTAAATATCAAGAATATTAAGAACAGAAAAAGATTAAAGTTGTGTTTTCAAAGAAGATATTACAGTTCTTTGGAAGATTATGTTAAGTAGATAGATGAAAATGCAGAGTTATTGAGGCATTGAAGATAAACATGTTTTCTGTATCACAACCATTGACACGAGAAAGATCAGAGTTTTTTTTTTGCTGTTGAATGAATCGTTTTTCAAATTGGAAGGAGTAATGATGAGTGTTGGAGTTATCAGACTAAGAGTGAATGGGAGACATAGTAACAGATATATCACTGATGCAAAACAGAAAAAACAGAGGTAGGATATACCAGAATTCTGATGAACACCACTATGGATAGATTTAAAGAATAAATGATGACTATCTACAATAGCAGACATAGAACGACTTGAAAGAAAGAAATTAAAGCTTTGTGGCTGAGTTTATTGAAAGCCTTCGATATGTCTAGCGCGGCGGAAAAAGATTCATCGAAATGTGGAAGAGCATAGGACCAAGAATCGAAGAGAAAGGAAAGAAGATCACCAGTCGAGCGTTCTTAACAGAAGCCATACTGGCAATCAAAGATAAGATTAGATGATTTAAGATGTTTCTAAATCTTCTTGCTAAGAATAGATTCGAAACCTTTAGGAAGAACAGAGGTTAAAGCGATAGGATGATGGTTGGATTGTTTGCCTAGGGACCAGCTTCTTCAGCAGATGCTGGTTGGATGCACTCGTCCAACAGGAGAGAAAAGTTGAAGTTGATTGGCAATGAGGAAACAGTTTTCCAAGGCAGGGTGCAAGCTCAGAAGCACGAATTTTGAGGACCACTGGAGGGATAGTTTCAGCACTCTCCTCTTTCTTAGCGTCAAGCTCAGAGAGTGCAGAAATAACATTTTAATGAGTTGAAAGGAGAAATAGCTATGGAACCATCTAGAGTGGAATTAGAGGGAAAAGTTTGATTAAACTATTCAGCTTTAGCAGAGAAGCTAAGACGTCAATATTACCGACAGAAATACAAGAGGAGGGGGGTAAGAAAGAAGCTAAGTTGGAGTTGACATTTTAAAATTGCAAAATGTCAAAAAGAGTATGAAGTAGAGGACCAGAAAGATTGTTGCGTTTTTTTACGAAAAATTTTTTTAGGGTCTCGAAGAGCTGATCTTTTGTCATTCCGTGATGAAATGTTTGAAAAGCACGAGCTTCTGAATTTGAAGATAATGATAATTTCTAATAAATCAAGATTTATCAGTTTAGTTCAAGGGATAGAGAATGAAATGTATGCCCCATATATATATCTATATATATATATATTTATATATATAATTATATAATTATATATATATATATATATAATATATATATATATATATATATATAATATATCTATATATTATATATATATATATATATATAATATATACTATTTGAAATTAATTCCAAAATATGTTTCTGAGAAAAAGTGAAAATGTCTGTTTAAAGTTAAATTGTTGTTTTTGAATCCTTAATATAAATATTTTTGCTCAAAAATTTATAAAAACATTAATATAAATGATGAAAAACCATTGGTTTCTGCTTTATTTTTAAAAAAATGTTTTTTCAATCTCTCTCTCTTCTCTCTCTCTCTCTCTCCGCTCTCCTCTCTCTCTCTCTCTCTCTCTTCTCTCTCTCTCTCTCTATCTCTCTCTCATGTCTCCTCTCTCTTCCTCTCTCTCGTCTCTCTATCATCTCTCTCCTCCTATATATATACTATATTATATATTATATATATATAATATATATATATATATATATATATATATCTATATATATATTTATATATATATATTTATATTTTTATTTTTATGATATATATATATATATATATATATATATATATATATATATATATATTATATATATATATATATATATATATATATATATATCATATTATATATATATATATATTATATTATATAATATTTAAATATAAATAAAAATAAATAATAATTATATATACTATATATATATATATATATATATATATATATATAATATATATATATATCTATTTATATATATATATTACACTTATGCATAATACATCTTATATAAATATATATATATATATATATATATAATATATAACTAATATATATATATATAATATATACTATATATATATAATATATATATATATATATATATATATATATAGTATATATTATATAATATATATATATATATAATATATAAATTATATATATGTGTTATGTATATATCATATATATATATATATATATTTATATATTACTATATTATATATATATATATATATATTATATAATATATATATATATTATAATATATTATATATATATTTAATATTTATATTTATATATATATGAATAATATATTATATATATATATATATATATAATATATATATATGATATATATATATATATATATATATATTATATTAATATATATATATATATATTTATATATATAGTAAATACATTTATTATTCTGGTGTCGTTGGGTCAAGATGTGTTTACAGCTAGAAGGAACAGAAAGAAAAGAGCAGGGAAAACATCTGGAAATAGAAGAATCTGAAGAGACGTAAAATGTTCTCTCGAAGATTGGAATGAAGAATAAATGAAGTTGTTGAGCTTGAAATTGATCAACTTTCAAGACAGAAGAACCTTTGAAAAATAATCGATTTAATATATTTTCGCAACATCTAATTTCGATTTTTTTAAAAATGAAAGAAATTAATATTAATCAACCTCAAATTTTAAAAACCGTGAAGCAAAATGTTTTATTGTATAGTGTTCTTTTGAAAAAATATATATTATGACAAATATGGATTCTTAGTTGCTTGAAATTGAATAATTTACTGTATACTCATATCATTAGAAGTTTGTTAACCAACCTGAACCCACGAATCTGCTAGTCCTCACATGGACTCTCTCCGATTAAAAAGGCTTTTGCTTCGAAACATCCGACAGTTTTTCCTTCGTTCACTTGCACAGCGGTGATAACGTTTAAAATACCTGCAGCTGCACGCAACCGCCAACATGTGTGTTCTATTATAATCTAGTAATAATAATGATAATTAGTGCTAACAGTGATAGTGATAATAGTGTCAGTTATTAATTAGTGTTGTTAATGTTATTGATAATAGTGTTTTTGTGTAGTGATGAAAAAAATATTAATTATTGGTATAAATTTGAATTGATGAATTAAAAGTGCTAGTGATGGTAATATTGTTAATGATGTTAGTGTTATATATATTTGTACTTATGTATATATGTATTTATGTATGTTATATTTTCTTCTTTTTTTGATATGTTTATATTTAAATTTATATAAAAGCCGCCCGGTAGCTCAGTGGTAGAGACATCGCCCATAACTAAAGCGAGGGGTCCAGGTTCGAACTTGTCGGGTGGGAGAATGTGAGCTATTCTCATCCTTGGGCTTGGCTCCGTTCTGCTCGGACGTTAATTGAGTACACCCCTCCTGTAATTAGGGCTACTGGCCCGTGAGCCGGTGGTGTTTATCTCTGCTGTAAAAAAAAATATAATATAGTATACTATATATATATATATATATA
>JABUQX010060592.1:0-24537 GCA_015478945.1 Trachelipus rathkii
TGTTAACAAAAGGAGAAACATAGTCAGGGAGGTCGTAGGGTAGCCTACGAACATAAAATGGACCAGAAACTGTGGCGTATTACCGATAGACGAGAGTTATAAGTAGAGTTTAAGGAAATTTGTGCAAAGCAATATATTTTCCCCAGTCATCGTGCTGTGTGGAAACGAAATGACGCAAGTAATCCATCTATACGTCTATTTCTCTATCAACTAAACTTTCTCGCAGGATGTCCTGACGGCAAATAGTCGATTTTTTAATGTTCACTTTTGCAGACTTCGTTGAAACTCTGATGTGACTCGGGCAGCTCGGTCTGTTATAAGGATTTCCGGTACTGAATGATTAAAATGACTCTATTTAAGAGAGTTTCGGCAACTACTTTACCATCTTCTAGAAGCTACAGGGCATATTTCACAATATCTAGTGAGCGCATCCTTGGAACAACCAAAGGATGTATTTGCACTGTAAATTTTACATTTGGAAGTGGACCTATGTATCTAAATGTCTAGAAAAAGGGATAGTAAGGGAAAGATAGGGAGTGGTAGCAACTGGATGAGGTTTGGAACCTTTGACTTCAAGACAAGAAGTACATTGTTTACAGAAGAAAGAAATGAAAGTAGATAGGCGAGGAAAAGTATATCTTTCTCTTACACGGTATTCAGTGCGTTCGGCACCTGGATGTCCTGCAGAAAGTGTATTATGATTCAAAAATATAACAGTATATATGAGAGAATCTGGAACTTCAAGCAGATATTTGTTTTTAGGAGAAACCCAATAAAGTAAACCTTTAACTATAAGATGTGGGAGACAACTGTCCGGGTTAGGAGAATTTTCAATATTGTTGATAATCTCCGATAATCTAGGACATGTACGCTGTTCATGGAAAACAACATCATCTGTAAAGGTGTATACTCTAGTGTCAGAAAAAGCTATAGGAACAGGATTATGAACTAGAGCTATAGAAGGCTCTTCTGGGAGGATTTTGAAACTTTGTAAACCGTATGGCAGAAGTTTTGTGATCAGGAGTGTCTTCATTAGAAGAAGAAAGGTGACCAGTATCAGGAACTGGGTGACGACTAAGATAGTCTGGAATAATATTCAGTTTTCCCTCGATATGAACTATCTCTGGGTTGAAAGACTGAATTTTAAGATTCCACCTTTCCAAACGACCAGCTAATTGTTTATGCCTGAAGAGGTGTACTAATGCGGAATGATCCGTGTATATTTTAAGAGGGTAACCAAATATGATAGTTCTAAATTTGGTTAAGCTGTGTATTACAAGGCGCAACGCTTCCTTTTCGGTCGTGCTATAGTTGATTTCAGCTTTACTTAGCATTTGGAAGTGAAAGTAGAGCGTTTTTTCTTTTCCATTCACATATAACTGGAGGCTAATACAGCGCACTATAAACCGAAAAATCACCGAGGCCTCTGTGCTTAAAATCGAACGGTTTTAGAATAATCAGGGCAAGAAGAGCTGGATTAAAAGTAAACTTCTTTAGCGAGTCATAAGCAGACTGCTGTTCAATTTGCCAAGAAAATGGAATATTCTTCTTTAGGAGCAAAGTAAGGGGCTGCACAATAGAAGAGTAGTTCGGTATCATGTGGCGAAAATAATTAAAGAAACCGAGGGTTGAACGGACATCAGACACATTCTGAGGAATTTTAAATCCTTTAATAGCTTCCAATTTAACCGGGTCAGGGGATAGCCCCTTTTCACTGATTTTAAAACCTAAGAAAGTGACACTACTTTTAAAGAAAGAACACTTTTCAAGCTTTATTTTGAGGTGAGCGTTATTTAAAGCATTAAAAACCTTTGTAAGATGTGTATAATGTGAAGAAATGTCTTTACTGAAAATAAGAATATCGTCAATAAAAAGTAAACAAACTACGCCTAGCAATCCGGAGAGTGCCATTTCCATAGTACGGCTAAAAATCGACGGAGAATTTCGCGCACCTTGGGGCATAATGCGCATTTGCCAATGCCCGCGAGAAGTAGAGAAAGCAGTGTAGGGACGAGACGTTGGCTCGCATTCCAAGTGAGAAAACCCTGAGAGCAAGTCGATCGTGCTAAAAACGCGTGCGGACCCTATAAGGGACAAGGATTCAGCAATATTAGGCAGCGGATACCTGTCTGGCACCGTGAGCGCGTTCAACTTTCGGTAATCTACCACTACTCTCATTTTACCACCACTCTTTTTAGGAATTAAAAGTAAAGGAGAATTATTAGGAGAAATACTAGGTTCTATGTAACCTTTTTCCAAGCAGTCCTCTACCCACTCGTCTATTTCTTCCATATACTTATGCGGGAGACGATATGGACGGGTGTAGACATAATCCGGACTGCCCTCCATGAGTTTGATAGAAAATTTGTTTAAAGGACAGATGCCAACTGGATCATCTGCTAAAGCAATAGTGTTTCTATTTTTAACTAAGAAGGAAAGCATGTCTTCAAGTTGTGAAGGATTATTTAAAACATACTTGTTTGAATCTTTACTGGATTCAGAGAGTAAAATTTCTCTGTAAACTTCCCGGATTTGTGCATCGGAAAGACCCTTAGAAACAGTGACAGTGTTAATGTCGTATGGTTCGGTGGTTTTGTAAAGGAGTGGAGAAGCTGTAGTAAGTAGGCAGTGATTGTCGAAAGTAACTGTATCTGCACCTAAATTTACTAGTTCTAACAAAATATTGCCCTTATGGCAAGTAGAAAGAGTGTTTCCAAAGAAAAGTGTGCCTGTGGAAAGATAATCACTTTTACTATCGGTAATGAGTGCTAAATTCTCTGGGGGAGAAGCACCAATGTTGGACTGTACCTTAACAGGGAGAATATACCTTGAGTGAGGTAATATCTCTAAGTCCGTAACTGTATACACATTATAAGAAAGAGAGTCGTCTATGACAACATTTAGGCTTTCTGTAATTGTGTCCGAGTAAGGTATCTGCATCTGGTGCGACGAGGTGGAAGGAGAATTAATTTCGGTTGGTTTACTTTCAAGTAAATCCACGGATCTGGCCGGTGGCGACGAAGATAAGGAAGGATGTGAAATAGTATTATTCTCCTGTAAAGAATTAGGAAGGATGTTAACAGAGTCAGAAGAATAGTGAGTGTGTTCAGAAGGATATTTAGAAGTATGTTTATAATTGAGTAAGGGAGCTTTACTTACCTCATTTTGGTGAAAATGTACTCGCTTACCATGACTGTACTGACTAAACAATTTTTCCTGATGCTGTACTACTTCTTCTGCGGTTAAACCTTTTTCCATATTATCTATATTATCCATTTCATCCGAAAGGGATGAATAATAATTAGTATGTTCCAAGGTAGGAACGACAGAACGACACCGACTCCCTGGAGAGTTAAACTGCTCATTAATTTTAATTATTGATGTCTGCAAAGAATCCGAACTAGTATTAGGATAGCTTGTGACAGGACGATCAATTAAATTATGAGGCAGTGGTGCTCCTGTATGAGGTGACACCTTGGTGGTTCTATTAGGCATGCAAGTGTTGTAAGGTAATGGCACTGCGGTGCTCATGTTTAATTTACTTTCTGGTGTATTAAATTGAGACTTATTAGCATTATGTGAAGGTTGCATTGGTGTGCACCGACCTAAATTGGCACGTGGTGATGTACAATGCGTTTTTGGAGCCTTAACACTAGGGTGCCCTAGGGTGCCAAGGGGTGCCCTGGGGTGGACTGATGAAAAATGCAAATTTTGAACCTTTTCACCATGGTGCCCGAGGGTGCCAAGGGGTGCCCTGGGGTGTACTGATGAAAAATGCAAATTTTGAGATTTTACACCATGGTGCCCTGGGGTGCCAAGGGGTGGCATGGTGTGTACTGCAGAAAAATGCAAGTTTTGAGCTTTTACACCTTGGTGCCCGGGGGTGCCAAGGGGTGGCATGGAGTGCCCTGCAGAAAAATGCAAGTTTTGAGCATTTACACCAGGGTGCATTGGGGTGCCATGTGGTGGCATGGAGTGCCCTGCGGTGCAAAGCAAATTTTGACCCTTAACACTAGTGAGCACAGTGGTGCGAGGTGTGGCACTGCGGTGCAAGGTGGTGCAAGAGGTGGCACTGGGGTGCACGGCAGTGGCCTGCCTGAAATCGCTAAAATCTCCCTTATAGGGAGCAAAGTTGGTCATGCAGCCTCCATTTGAAGAGGAGCGAATATATTCTCCCGTATGAGGGGTATGAGAAGTCAAGCAGCCTCCGGGGGAGGAGCGATACAGTTTGTTCAAGCAGCCTCCAGCAGAGGAGGAGCGATACAAGGGTATAGGATCATCTCCGGTACTGACGGAGGTTCTACACGTGGGGTGGCAGCTCCTAGTGTAAGGAGAGACCCTGATTGGAGATTTGGAAGAATACGTATCGGTACTGACAATAGTATTTCCATCTCTTATTGCATTACTGACTGAACTTAATATATTATGACTTACTTTATTAGTATGTTCTATGTCCTTTTGTGAAGGCGTAGAAGTAAGGGCTTGACTATAAGACCTGTCTGTAATTAATTGGGAGTCATTGTAGCACGGATAACTTTGGAAATTATTTAAAGAAAGAGGAGTATTTTTGCTCTTACCTCCTTTCTTTATTAATTGTAACTTAATATCCTTAATGTCTCCATTTATATCTACAAAATGAGCACAATCACGCCTTATGTTTATTGTAAGTGGCAAAATTTTCAATGTATCCGTCCCTATTAAGACATTTAATGGGAACGATGTAGAATCTGGTACCACATAAAAATTACAAGTAAACGACTTACCATAAATTAATACCTGAAGTTCTGTTCTACCTAATATTTCCAACTCTTGTCCTGATATGGACTTTAATATAATATCCGATTTGTGCAAAATCGGATGTGTTTTATTACCCGCATTATTGTATAGTTGCCGGAAAAGGCTCTCTTTAAGAATTGATCTAGAAGCGCCAGTGTCGGTCAAAGCTACAGTGTTAATGACCTTGGTAAAATTAAAAGTAAGTTGGAAAGGAAGGCCATATAAAACTCCTGGTTTCATATGATTAGAAGTGGTAAGTATGTAAGAAGATGGTAAGGAAGAAGGAGTGTCTTCAATTAAAAAGGACATAGGGGAATCTATAGCGTTTATACTATCGACTCCGAGAGAGGTGGGGCAGTTATGAGTTGAAGTCAAATTCATAACGCCCCCTGAAAATTTTGATCTGTATTATTTTCAGGATGTGGATAATAAGCTTGAGCTTGTTTATTAGTATAAGGAGCGTAATTCTCATAGGAGGACACAGGTTGGTCCTGAGAAAGAGGATAGGCAGCAGCTTCGTCCATAGTCCCTACATGCTGATGCATGTGCGGCCGGAGCTATGTACTGGAGCTGAAGAAGACGCTGTGAAAATCGGGTTAATCTTAACAACTTATTTGTGGGTGTAATAATTATAATGTTATTTACAGTAGCACACATTATCACAATTATTTATTACACTGAGGGAGAAATTCCTTTCATGTACAGAAGTATGCAAGACTTAAGAAGTAGGACTGGTACACACAATTAACGAGACATGATAGAGTGAGGGACTGGACACCAATAGGAGGAGTTATATTACTTTTACAGGACGAGACAGTTGAGAAGGGGAGATTAGTAGGAAGAGAAACGCTAGGGAGTAAAGCCTCTGACTTCTCATTTTTTCTCTCTCTGTATTTGCCTTCCTCTCATTTGACTTATCTTAATAAATTTAATCTCTCCTCAGAAAGCATGGGTGTGACTAATCCAAGTAGTTCCGACGGCACGGAAAGTGGCTCCGCCGCGGGGTAGTCTCCACAGTGAACTACAGTTATTCTCTGAATATACATCTCTAATCGGTGGGCATATCTTTCACACCTACTGACATTTAGGCGTCGTTACTCAGTAGCTATGGAATTCATATCAGCACCCCTTCTGCAGGGAATATTTAACATATTGGAAGCCCTTGATAGGTAATATTCAGCACTTTTAATTTGTGAAAGTGTGACACTATTATGATTAAGGATTCTTTGTATATTTGCTATTAAGTAATGAATGTGTTCTATTCTATGATTAAATTTACTAAGGGAATACTGTGAATCTTGAATCGTAGGTTCATTAGTGTCTATGTTATTTGTACCTGAAAACAAGGGGTATGAAAAAGGAGCTTGTACAGGGCGAGGGCTGACATGAGTTTCCCTACTACTTATGTATACACCTTCATGAGTGTATGGTGGTGATCCTTCCTGATTAGGGAACTGTCACTCTGGAATGTAGCACACGGCAGTACCCCTCCCCTACTACTATATGGACCTGGGTCATAAGACAGGCTTGTATAGTGTCGGGAAGGTATGCAAGGCATCTCTACATAGCTTTGGGGACTCTGGCCTTGCATTAGACTGCGTTGGGACATGGCTGCATAATAGGGTACATTACTACCATACATAGAACTTGATGAAATTGCCCCTTGCGGCCCCGAAACATTGGTATAAGCATGAGCCCATATGTACCCTAGTGAAGTAACAGGTCCAGTTGGAGGTACCTACATGCCCAGTAGTATGGAGATGCATACTGTCGGCCAAGCCCCTATCTCTAGCAACCCAGCACCGATGGTTTACATGGGAGTCCATGCTTATACCAATGTTTCGGGGCCGCAAGGGGCAATTTCTTCAAGTTCTATGTATGGTAGTAATGTACCCTATTATGCAGCCATGTCCCAACGCAGTCTAATGCAAGGCCAGAGTCCCCAAAGCTATGTAGAGATGCCTTGCATACCTTCCCGACACTATACAAGCCTGTCTTATGACCCAGGTCCATATAGTAGTAGGGGAGGGGTACTGCCGTGTGCTACATTCCAGAGTGACAGTTCCCTAATCAAGGAAGGATCACCACCATACACTCATGAAGGTGTATACATAAGTAGTAGGGAAGCTCATGTCAGCCCTCGCCCTGTACAAGCTCCTTTTTCATACCCCTTGTTTTCAGGTACAAATAACATAGACACTAATGAACTTACGATTCAAGATTCACAGTATTCCCTTAGTAAATTTAATCATAGAATAGAAAACATTCATTCTTTAATAGCAAATATACAGAGAATCCTTAATCATAATAGTGTCACACTTCCACAAATTAAAAGTGCTGAATATTACCTATCAAGGGCTTCCAATATGTTAAATATTCCCTGCAGAAGGGGTGCTGATGTGAATTCCATAGCTACTGGAGTAACCACGCCTAAATGTCATAGGTGTGAAAGATATGGCCACGATGTTAGAGAATGTATATTCAGAGAATACTGTAGTTCCTGTGGAGACTATCACCCGCGCGGGAGCCAACTTGCCTGCCGTGGAACTACTTGGGATTATTCACACCCAATGGCTTTGAGGAGAATTAAATTTATTAAGGATAAGTCAATGAGAGAAGGCAAAGTACAGAGAGAGAAAATAATTGAGAAGTCAGAGGCTACTCCCTACGTTTCTCTTCCTACTAATCCCTCTTCCTCAACTGTCTCGTCCTGTAAAAGTAATATAACTCCTCCTATTGGTGTCCATGTCCCTCACTCTTATCATTTGTCTCGTCAATTGTGTGTACCATGTCCTACTCTTAAGTCTTTACATACTTCTGTACATGTAAATGTAATTCGTCCTCAGTGTAATAATAATTGTGATAATGTTTTGTCTACTGTAAATACACATTATAATATTACACCCACAAATAAGTATGTTAAGATTAACCCGATTTCACAGCGTCCTTCTTCAGCTCCAGTACATAGCTCCGGCCGCTACATGCATCAGCATGTAGGGACTATGGACGAAGCTGCCGCCTATCCTCTTTCTCAGGACCAACCTGTGTCCTCCTATGAGAATTACACTCCTTATACTAATGAACAAGCTCAAGCTTATTATCCACATCCTGAAAATAACACAGATCCAAATTTTCAGGGGGCGTTATGAATTTGACTTCAACTCATAACTGCCCCACCTCTCTCGGAGTCGATAGTATAAACGCTATAGATTCCCCTATGTCCTTTTTAATTGAAGACACTCCTTCTTCCTTACCATCTTCTTACATACTTACCACTTCTAATCATATGAAACCAGGAGTTTTATATGGCCTTCCTTTCCAACTTACTTTTAATTTTACCAAAGTCATTAACACTGTAGCTTTGACCGACACAGGCGCTTCTAGATCAATTCTTAAAGAGAGCCTTTTCCGGCAACTATACAATAATGCGGGTAATAAAAAACATCCGATTTTGCACAAATCGGATATTATATTAAAGTCCATATCAGGACAAGAGTTGGAAATATTAGGAAGAACAGAACTTCAGGTATTAATTTATGGTAAGTCGTTTACTTGTAATTTTTATGTGGTGCCAGATTCTACATCGTTTCCATTAGATGTTTTAATAGGGACGGATACATTGAAAATTTTGCCACTTACAATAAACATAAGGCGTGATTGTGCTCATTTTATGGATATAAATGGAGACATTAAGGAAATTAAGTTACAATTAATAAAGAAAGGAGGTAAGAGCAAGAATGCTCCTCTTTCTTTAAATAATTTCCAAAGTTATCCGTGCTACAATGACTCACAATTAATTACAGACAGGTCTTATAGTCAAGCTCTTAAGTCTACGCCTCCACGAAAGGACATAGAACCTACGTATAAGGTAAGTTATAATAGGGATGTATTAAGTTCAGTCAGTAATGCAATAAGAGATGGAAATACTACTGTAGGTACCGGTACGTATTCTTCCAAATCTCCAATTAGGGTCTCTCCCTATACTGGGAGCAGCCACCCTACGTATAGAACCTCCGTCAGTACGGAGATGATCCTATACCCTTGTATCGCTCCTCCTCTGCTAGAGGCTGCTTGAACAAACCGTATCGCTCCTCCCCCGGAGGCTGCTTGACTTCTCATACCCCTCATACGGGAGAATATATTCGCTCCTCTTCAAATGGAGGCTGCATGACCAATTTTGCTCCCTATAAGGGAGATTTTAGCGATTTCAGGCAGGCCACTGCCGTGCACCCCAGTGCCACCTCTTGCACCACCTTGCACCGCAGTGCCACACCTCGCACCACTGTGCTCACTAGTGTTAAAGGTCAAAAATTGCTTTGCACCGCAGTGCACACCATGCCACCACATGGCACCCCAGTGCACCCTGGTGTAAAAGCTCAAAACTTGCATTTTTCGGCAGTACACCCCTGTACACCACTTGGCACCCCAGTGCACCCTGGTGTAAAAGCTCAAAACTTGCATTTTTCTGCAGTACACACCATGCCACCCCTTGGCACCCCAGGGCACCATGGTGTAAAAGCTCAAAATTTGCATTTTTCATCAGTACACACCATGCCACCCCTTGGCACCCCAGGGCACCATGGTGTAAAAGCTCAAAATTTGCATTTTTCATCAGTCCACCCCAGGGCACCCCTTGGCACCCTAGGGCACCCTAGTGTTAAGGCTCCAAAAACGCATTGTACATCACCACGTGCCAATTTAGGTCGGTGCACACCAATGCAACCTTCACATAATGCTAATAAGTCTCAATTTAATACACCAGAAAGTAAATTAAACATGAGCACCGCAGTGCCATTACCTTACAACACTTGCATGCCTAATAGAACCACCAAGGTGTCACCTCATACAGGAGCACCACTGCCTCATAATTTAATTGATCGTCCTGTCACAAGCTATCCTAATACTAGTTCGGATTCTTTGCAGACATCAATAATTAAAATTAATGAGCAGTTTAACTCTCCAGGGAGTCGGTGTCGTTCTGTCGTTCCTACCTTGGAACATACTAATTATTATTCATCCCTTTCGGATGAAATGGATAATATAGATAATATGGAAAAAGGTTTAACCGCAGAAGAAGTAGTACAGCATCAGGAAAAATTGTTTAGTCAGTACAGTCATGGTAAGCGAGTACATTTTCACTCTAATGAGGTAAGTAAAACTCCCACATACCATCACAAATATAACTCTAAACATCCTTCTGAAAACACTCTCTACTCTTCTAATTCTTTTAATAACCTTCCTAATTCTTTACAGGAGAATAATACAATTTCACATCCTTCCTTATCTTCGTCGCAACCGACCAGATCCGCGGATTTACTTGAAAGTAAACCAATTGAAATTAATTCTCCTTCCACCTCGTCGCACCAGATGCAGATACCTTACTCGGACACAATTACAGAAAGCCTAAATGTTGTCATAGACGACTCTCTTTCTTATAATGTGTATACAGTTACGGACTTAGAGATATTACCTCACTCAAGGTATATTCTCCCTGTTAAGGTACAGTCCAACATTGGTGCTTCTCCCCCAGAGAATTTAGCACTCATTACCGATAGTAAAAGTGATTATCTTTCCACAGGCACACTTTTCTTTGGAAACACTCTTTCTACTTGCCATAAGGGCAATATTTTGTTAGAACTAGTAAATTTAGGTGCAGATACAGTTACTTTCGACAATCACTGCCTACTTACTACAGCTTCTCCACTCCTTTACAAAACCACAGAACCATACGACATTAACACTGTCACTGCTTCTAAGGGTCTTTCCGATGCACAAATCCGGGAAGTTTACAGAGAAATTTTACTCTCTGAATCCAGTAAGGATTCAAACAAGTATGTTTTAAATAATCCTTCACAACTTGAAGACAATGCTTTCCTTCTTAGTTAAAAATAGAAACACTATTGCTTTAGCAGATGATCCAGTTGGCATCTGTCCTTTAAACAAATTTTCTATCAAACTCATGGAGGGCAGTCCGGATTATGTCTACACCCGTCCATATCGTCTCCCGCATAAGTATATGGAAGAAATAGACGAGTGGGTAGAGGACTGCTTGGAAAAAGGTTACATAGAACCTAGTATTTCTCCTAATAATTCTCCTTTACTTTTAATTCCTAAAAAGAGTGGTGGTAAAATGAGAGTATGGTAGATTACCGAAGTCCTGAACCACGTGCTCACGGGCCAGACAGGTATCCTCTGCCTAATATGCTGAATCCTTGTCCCTTAGATAGGGTCCCGCAACGCGTTTTTAGCACGAAACGACTTGCCTCTAAGGTTTTTCTCTACTTGGAAATGCGAGCCAACGTCTCGTCCCTACACTGCTTTCTCTACTTCTCGCGGAGCATTGTGCAAATGCGCATTTATGCCCCAAGGTTGGCGCTGAGGGGTTAGTCTCTCTCGTTCGAATTTTTTAGCCGTACTTCAAATGAATAGCGGAATATGGCATCTCTTTCCATTGAGAGCACTGAAGGACACTTCGTAGTCAAAGCTTTGTTTTACTTTTTTTTTGAACGGAGTAATGTCTGAGTTTCAGATTAAAGAACAATCTTTCACAGTTCTATAACTACATCTTACAAAGGATTTACTCTATATGCTGTGAAATCCAGAATCGTCCACTTGATAAAATAAATAAAGCTGTTGAAAAGTATGATATCTTCTTGTAAAGCAAGTAGTGATCTCGAGCGTAAATATCACTATAAGGATATTATTTAAGATCATACAGTGAAAAGGGTCCACTATATCCACCAAACTGAAGCGCGGTAAGCATATGAAGCTCATGTACGAGAGGATGTTAAAAATGTTCCTCAGAACATGTCTGTATGTCCGTTTCAAGCCCTCGGTTTTCTTGTAATTATTTTTTCAGCCACATGATACGCGAACTAATCCTTCTATTGTGCCAGCCGCCCTTACTTCTTGACACTACACTAAAGAATCGAAATGATCATCGCATTTGCGTGGACAAAGTATGAACAGCAGTTTCTGCTTTACTGACTCGCTAAACCGAGACCCTTGTCTTATACTCTTAGATCCAGCTTCGTTTCTTTCCCTGATGTAGATTCTAAACCGTTCATTTTAAGAGCACAGAATGACCTCCTGATTTCGTAATAATGCGCCAGTTGTGCGCTTATCATCTCAGTTAGATGTGAAGGAAAGAAAAACCGCCTCTCAGCTTTCCCACTGCACGAAAATAGGCCGTATAGGAAAGCGTGAAAATCAACTATAGCAACGAACCACAGAGAGGAGCGTTGGTATAGGTGCAACGCGCTTTAACGCAAAGCTATCGCCAATTCCACCAAGTTAGACGAACCCATGTAGTTAGCGAATTACATCTCCTGCATCTGATAGAGATATGACATCGAATATATCCAGCATTACGCTTGACGGGACCCGTCGTATCCAGCGCCTATAAACAATTAGCTGGTTACGTTTGGAGAGGTTGGAACTCTAAAATCAAAGGTGCTTTCAACACCCAGAGATTAGCGTTAATGACTCGAAGTGGTAAACTGAATATAGTTATTCCAGGACCATCATTAGTGCGGTCAGCCTCAAGGTTCGCATTGATAACTGGTCACCTTTCTTCTCTAATGATGAGACCCACTCCTGATCACAAAAGCTGCTCTACTCGCCGAGAATGACGGGTTTACAAAGCTGTTATATAATACTCTCCAGAAGAGCCTCTATAACTCCTATAATCGTGGTCATAAAACATGTTCTACTACTAACCTGCACTCTCTATACTGTATCATCATCAAGCAGCTCAACTCTTACACCTTCCTACTCTATGATTGATTGTTGTTTTATGTTGCCAAATGATAACAGCGTACATGTCAACACAGATTATCGGGTATATTAATCAAGAGCAATATTGAAAAAGTTACCTCACTTCTAAACCCGGTATCAGTGTCTACCCACAGGATCTGACATATAAGTTTAAATGGTACTTAACGTTATTGTGGTCTTACTCGCTAAAAACTAAATAATCTAGCTCTGTAATTCTCAGTATTTTCTCTCAATATAAACTGAGCTTATAAATGTATCCTTTTCGATACTCTCATAAATCACACCTTTATGCAGGACATCCAGGTGCCGAACGCAGACTGCGAATTAACCCGTCCGTAAGAGAAATGATATACTTTTTCTTCCATCTGCCTATATCATACTCTTCATATGCGGCTTGTACGTTACTCCTGAATACAATGGTACCTGGTCGGTACTGTGAAGCACAAGAGGTTCCTAACACGCTCGAAATCCATGTGTGCTATCCACAATGCGCACGTATCCTTTTACCTGTACTAGATAAACTTATTTCTAGTATGTAAGCGGAACTTTAAATAGCCCAACTGATACATGCCGTCCGCTACTTACCAAAGATGTAGATAGATTAACAGTGCTGATTTTTAACTAATGACAAGAATATCGCTGGTCATTGTCAAATGCAATTGCGCTCTCCAATAGATAGTTGTGAAAGGTATATGCACCTGTAAGCTTCTAGAGATGGTATAAGTAAGTTAAGCAGAAACATCTCCTAATACTAGTAGTTCATATGTATATCTCTATTAAGTACCGGAAGATCGCTACTAGGAGCAGACCGAGCTGCCCGAGTTTAGAGTCACATCAGAGTTTTTCAAACGAAGTCTTGCAAAACGTGATACATTATCAAAATCTGTAAACTATTCGCCGATTTGTGCAACTCAGGAACACAATCTGCAGCATACACAAGATTTAGTAGCTATGAAAGAGAATAAAGTAGACGAGTAGCAGAGTGAGTTTAAACTGTGCGTCGATTTATTCGTGTGTTTCCAATCTACCGAGCACGATGACTGTGTGTGATTAAAGTAAATAGATACTTGCGTTTTAGCTACAAATGTTGCCTTAAAGCTGACTACTTATATACTGTAGAACTATCTAGCGTTGTAGAATACCAAAGTGGACCATTAGCGCTCATGTAAATGGTCCATTATTTAACTATGTTTCGATTCATGCTACCACTACCTAAATTCTAGCACCTCCACTGATCTAATTGCTTAACTTCATCTTTAATGTTAAAAAATAATATCAGCACGCCTATAAGGAGAGTCCATCATGATGATGAAATTGTACAGCAGAGGGAGCCGGAAATGTTAGTACGCGACCGCATGAACAACAGAGTGTAGTTCCAGTGTCGGAAAGAATACGATCAACTAAATTAGTAAAAAGATAATCACTTAAGAGATTGCCCAACAACAACGACTCAAAGGTCAATCCTAGTAGCTGGCTACCTATATCGTGTCTTGGCTGAGGAGCGGGAGAAGCCCTAATCTTACTAGTACGTCTGTGTATGGAAACCTTCCGTCATAACTTACTCTCCGAAATTTAAGCTATGGGAGAATAATGGAGCCTGGTCTCTTATTGGTTATATGTTCGTATAGATAAATTTATTACATCTAATGTTCTCCTGCTCAGATTGTCTATAGCTTGAGCTAATTAAGAAAAATTTATGAGCTCTATCTATAAAAGGATGTCAGATAAGTTTACTAAAATTCCTGTACCAATCCAATTGCAAAAGCAATGGACAATACCATCTTTTCCGTCCAAGGTGGCAATTTCCTACATGATGCCTGATAAGGAATCCTCCCTATATGACCCTGAGAAGACTCTGTACCAGGCGTGGTATTCGTCGACCATGCCCTCCGCGAGTCCGCAATCGAGGCCGCCTCTGCTCGAGAGAGACGCATCTTTAATTTCGTCTCGGTTGGCGTTTGGATGAGGGCGGCCCTATCAATTCTGTATATATTACCTCACAATCGTCAGAACATATCGTGATGATCAATGGTATGAGCGTAAACGTACAGATAGGCGAGAAGGATATATAAGTGAAAAAGTATCATTGATTTTGCCCCACCTGTAAAGAAAATCTACGAATACAGAGCTTGTAAGTACAACACCGGCAAATGTTAATGCAAGAGCCACAGTAACAAGCAGAGTGTGTCTCAACATACAATCAGCAACTCCGGTTACGGCAGACATCAGACATCAGTGCTAATCAACAACTCCGAGAGAGTTCAGCACGTTCCACGTAGATGTCTGACAACGGCTAATTTCGCCAGTACAACTAGGCAAACAAGTACCGAAGACAAAACATTCAAGTGAGATGAGTAACTCCTATCTCTCTCTGATATCTTTAACCGTTAACCCGTTCCTTAGGACAAATCTCCCCTACAAGTATCAGAGTGGGATAATGTTACTTCTGCTATACTCATCAATCTGATAACTCTCCGACAATAACCAACTTTATAACTGAAATCCCAGCTAGTAGAGGCTATACCATGCTGAAAATCATTTCTTTGGCCTAGAGATCCGCGCTTACTAATGGCACAGTTTTTTTTAATCATAATTATTCTAAATCTATTCTATTACAGAAAAGTAATATTATTCCATACTAGTCTCATCCATACAAGCTTTCTTCTCCCTTGCTCAATACAACCGGATAGATTTGTCATGGATTATCACAGAGACTACTATGCATTAGCTCCTCCTTCTTCAATTTCTAGCAGGTCATTCTACGCTGCATAGTGTGGTCCCCCCAATTCTTCCCCAGACCACACAAGGGTATTAGAAGCCAATTCACGAGTTTTATAACTGGACGAATACCGCTAAATCTATCCACCATCTCTCTTGTCCTTCATGTGTTATAACCTCTGGCCCTGAAGAAACGTTTGTATTAAGGCGAAGTTATAACGATATTATAGATCCTTACTCTAGCACCAGTCCCTATCGCTCATCTAAGCATATTAGAAAAGTGCTCCGAGAGCTCAGCAATATCTTCTAGGATAAGCTCTTGTGGAACGGACTGTCAGCTCAAGTGCGAATGCTGAGATCAGGAACTGTCTCCTCACGTGCCGGCCAGCAAGTTATACTCCCTGAAGTCATCTAGACCTTTCTTTCCATTCAGTTGATCCCCAACTCTGATGTCCTAGGCGAACACCCAATCCCAATATGTGACGGTTCTAGAGGCTGTTTCTTGAAATAAGGTTTAGGCCATTTCCCTTGGAATGCAAGTGCTTAGGAGTAGATTATCTCTCCTGTGCTAGCTTGATTAACCTTGATGACAGAATCAAAGAGTACAGCCCGTGTGCTCATCTGTTTAGATTTTAACTTCTTCTTGGTAATCAATTAAGAAATTGAGATCTTATCTAAGCCCCATTACGTCTGAGCAGTGAGCTCTGCTTTTGAGTGAGTGCACTGAGGCGACACCGTAAATATTGTGTCAGTGGTGACTCTGTAACTAATGCAGTTTTTGGAGCCTTAACACTAGGTGCCCTATGCCGTTTAGAAATCGCAAGGGGAGGACGTGCATCCTCCCTTCGGGTGGACTGATTGAAAGAATATGCATATAACTTTTGAGACCGCTTTTTACCAGCCATAGGGTCTGGCCCGGAGGGTGTCCAAGCCGGAGTGCCTGGAGGTGTAAACTGAGAAAAAATGCTAAATTTTGAGATTTTACCACCCATGGTGCCTGGGGTGCCAAGGGGGTGGCATGGTGTTACTGCAAGAAAAGCAAGTTTTTGAGCTTTTACACCTTGGTGCCTGGGGGTGCCAAGGGGTGCATGGAGTGGCCCTGCAGAAAAAAGCAAGTTTGGAGGCATTTACACAGGTGCATTGGGGTAGCATGTGGTGGCATGGAGTGCCCTGCGGTGCAAAGCAATTTTTGACCTTTAACACTAGTGAGCACAGTGGTGCGAGGTGTGGCACTGCGGTGCAAGGTGGTGCAAGAGGTGGCACTGGGGTGCACGGCAGTGGCCTGCCTGAAATTGCTAAAATCTCCCTTATAGGGAGCAAAATTGGTCATGCAGCCTCCATTTGAAGAGGAGCGAATATATTCTCCCGTATGAGGGGTATGAGAAGTCAAGCAGCCTCCGGGGGAGGAGCGATACAGTTTGTTCAAGCAGCCTCCAGCAGAGGAGGAGCGATACAAGGGTATAGGATCATCTCCGGTACTGACGGAGGTTCTACACTTGGGGTGGCTGCTCCTAGCGTAAGGAGAGACCCTAATTGGAGATTGGGAAGAATACGTACCGGTACCAACAGTAGTATTTCCCTCTCTTCTTGCATTAGTATTTGAACCTAATACATACTTATTATAACTTACATTATTAATATGTTCTATGTCCTTTCGTGGAGGCGTAGACTTAAGAGCCTGACTATAAGACCTGTCTGTAATTAATTGGGAGTCATTGTAGCACGGATAACTTTGGAAATTATTTAAAGAAAGAGGAGTATTTTTGCTCTTACCTCCTTTCTTTATTAATTGTAACTTAATATCCTTAATGTCTCCATTTATATCCATAAAATGAGCACAATCACGCCTTATGTTTATTGTAAGTGGCAAAATTTTCAATGTATCCGTCCCTATTAAGACATCTAATGGAAACGATGTAGAATCTGGCACCACATAAAAATTACAAGTAAACGACTTACCATAAATTAATACCTGAAGTTCTGTTCTTCCTAAAATTTCCAACTCTTGTCCTGATATGGACTTTAATATAATATCCGATTTGTGCAAAATCGGATGTGTTTTATTACCCGCATTATTGTATAGTTGCCGGAAAAGGCTCTCTTTAAGAATTGATCTAGAAGCGCCTGTGTCGGTCAAAGCTACAGTGTTAATGACTTTGGTAAAATTAAAAGTAAGTTGGAAAGGAAGGCCATATAAAACCCCTGGTTTCATATGATTAGAAGTGGTAAGTATGTAAGAAGATGGTAAGGAAGAAGGAGTGTCTTCTATTAAAAAGGACATAGGGGAATCTATAGCGTTTATACTATCGACTCCGAGAGAAGTGGGGCAGTTATGAGTTGAAGTCAATTTCATAACGCCCCCTGAAAATTTGGATCTGTGTTATTTTCAGGATGTGGATAATAAGCTTGAGCTTGTTCATTAGTATAAGGAGTGTAATTCTCATAGGAGGACACAGGTTGGTCCTGAGAAAGAGGATAGGCAGCAGCTTCGTCCATAGTCCCTACATGCTGATGCATGTAGCGGCCGGAGCTATGTACTGGAGCTGAAGAAGGACGCTGTGAAGGAGGGTTAATCTTAACATACTTATTATGGGTGTAATATTATATGTGTAATTTACAGTAGACAAAACATTATCACAATTATTATTACACTGAGGACGAATTACATTTACATGTACAGAAGTATGTAAAGACTTAAGAGTAGGACATGGTACACACAATTGACGAGACAAATGATAAGAGTGAGGGACATGGACACCAATAGGAGGAGTTATATTACTTTTACAGGACGAGACAGTTGAGGAAGAGGGATTAGTAGGAAGAGAAACGTAGGGAGTAGCCTCTGACTTCTCAATTATTTTCTCTCTCTGTACTTTGCCTTCTCTCATTGACTTATCCTTAATAAATTTAATTCTCCTCAAAGCCATTGGGTGTGAATAATCCCAAGTAGTTCCACGGCAGGAAAGTTGGCTCCCGCGCGGGTGATAGTCTCCACAGGAACTACAGTATTCTCTGAATATACACTCTCTATCATCGTGACCATATCTTTCGCACCTATGACATTTAGGCATGTGTACTCCAGTAGCTATGGAATTCACATAGCACCCCTTCTGCAGGGAATATTTAACATATTGGAAGCCCTTGATAGGTAATATTCAGCACTTTTAATTTGTGAAAGTGTGACACTATTATGATTAAGGATTCTTTGTATATTTGCTATTAAAGAATGAATGTGTTCTATTCTATGATTGAATTTACTAAGGGAATACTGTGAATCTTGAATCGTAAGTTCATTAGTGTCTATGTTATTTGTACCTGAAAACAAGGGGTATGAAAAAGGAGCTTGTACAGGGCGAGGGCTGACATGAGCTTCCCTACTACTTATGTATACACCTTCATGAGTGTATGGTGGTGATCCTTCCTTGATTAGGGAACTGTCACTCTGGAATGTAGCACACGGCAGTACCCCTCCCCTACTACTATATGGACCTGGGTCATAAGACAGGCTTGTATAGTGTCGGGAAGGTATGCAAGGCATCTCTACATAGCTTTGGGAACTCTGGCCTTGCATTAGACTGCGTTGGGACATGGCTGCATAATAGGGTACATTACTACCATACATAGAACTTGATGAAATTGCCCCTTGCGGCCCCGAAACATTGGTATAAGCATGGACTCCCATGTAAACCATCGGTGCTGGGTTGCTAGAGATAGGGGCTTGGCCGACAGTATGCATCTCCATACTACTGGGCATGTAAGTACCTCCAACTGGACCTGTTACTTCACTAGGGTACATATGGGCTCCAGTTGGGTTCATCTTTACTTGAATTTTAGGTGCCGGGGCAAGGCAGGCACCTTGTATCGTCTCGCTACTACTTAGCGGCGTGATATTTACTTATTGTACCCTTCCCTTAAGCATTCCCACCCCTAAAGAGCCCTTAAAATTAGCATAAGGTGGCATATAAAAGAATTCTTTGCACTCTGAGTTAGTGTCAAGAGTGGTGGAAAGAACAATGTGAGGGGTTGACCCTTTATAAGTACCTTTAGCATGCTGTACTTTAATTATGGTAGCTTTAGGAATGACTGAAATGGAAAGGACAGGGTATGAAAGAAGAAAAATATCAGTTAAACAGTAGGGCAGTAGTAGTAGTAGTAGTAGTAGTAAGTACAGTAATAGTAATAGTAGTCATAGGGGTAATGATTCTCCTATTCTATTTATTATAGAAAAATTCTATAAAAACTGTATAATGGTAATCTTACTCTGGAAGGTATCTCTTGAATGACAGCAGGAATTTATGGTTTACTACTAAGGGAGTTCGTCTTCCTCAGTAAGGTAGTCCTCTGGCAACGTATTCCCGCCCTACAACTAAACCGTATTGCCTTGAATATCAATATTATATAATATATACGGTATATATTATATATATATATATATATATATAATATATATATTATATAATATAAACACATATATATAAATATATATAATATATATATATATATATATATATATATATATATATATATATATATATATATATATATATATATATATAATATATATATATATATATATATATATATATATATATATATATATATATATATAATATATTAAATATTATATATATATATATATATATATATATATATATATATATATATATATATATATATATATATATATATATATATCATATATATATATATGTAATTTTAATTAAAAGAAATAAAATATATATATATATATATATATATATATACAGTATATATATATATATATATATATATATATATATATATATAATATATATATATATATAAATATATAATAATAATAATATATATGATATATATATATATATATATATATTAAAGTTTACAAGTTTTTTAATTTGCAAGCTTGTAAGTATCGAGCAAAACAAAAGGAATGCTGATGGTACAATTTTTGGAGTTCAATTTTTCGTCGTCAGCTTTATCCTTTTATTGAAAGTATTTAATTAATTTATTTTTTTATTATTATTGATTATATATTATTATTATTATTATTATTATTATTATTATTATTATTATTATTATTATTATTATTATTATTATTATGGGAAAGATTTACATTCAAAAGGAGCTTCGTTCGTATGTAGATATACCTGAAGCGCGTGACGTCATAGTCCAACGTCAGACTCTTCATGGGTCACGTTTGACTGTGAGTCAGAGAGTTGCGTAATTTACCGCTTGTCGTCAATATGATAGTTATATTATATATATTTATTATATATATAATATAATAATATATATATATATATGATATATATATATATAATATATATGATATATTATATATATATATATATGATATTATATATAATATATATATATATTATAGTAAAAATCAAATGTCCCCAAATGGGTTTTGAGATTTTAGAGTAACGAATAGGATTGTTGCTAAATAAATGTCCCAAAAACCATTTTTGGGATTATTGTTTTTTGGGTATATCACTAACGAATATCCCAAGGGTAGTCCGCCCCGATGTCAGAAGTCGGGTTTCTCGGCCTCTAGGTGGACTAAGGGGGGGGGCCTAATCCCCCCCTCCGGGGATCGGTGCTCCGGAACCCGCTCGCCTTGGTCTTTGGTGTCGCGGGGGTTCCTCCGACCATCCCCTCCGGGGTATGAAACGTCGACCCCCCTTCGTCCCCATCGGCTCGAACCCCCTAAAAGGTTAATACTTGTCCATTTTAGGGGGCCTCGTTGACTCCCTCCGAACTGTCTCCGCCTAAATCAGCGAGAGTCACGCGTCATGATTCTTTCTACACTTCGCAACTACTTCACACTTCACAAAGGATTTATCTGCGTGTATCGAATAACACTATGCTACCACACTTCCTTTTCATCTAACTCCTAATCTACGAGAGCTGTATTACATATATCATGCCTGTCTCGAATAAAGATAAATAAATACCTTCAACCATTCTACGACCATCCTCTATTCTGTCATCCTAGCTAGTCCTCAGTGGATACGGATTTGCCAGCACTGAGAGCTATGCCTAAGGCAAAGATAACAATAAACCATAATCATATCATATAATCAAAATCAACAATATTACTTATTGATACCTATAATAGTATAACACACATAAATATATCCAACAGTAGTTATTTCATTATACCTCATATTATTGACGTACCAGTTGATAGTAAGTTGAAATTATTGTAAATATTTAGTCATAAGTTTAAACTTTAAGATAATACAATCTTACATCGTTAGTGTTCCACGCAGCGAATTAATATGAATTAATAGTAAGTAATGTAATAAATCGACTTATGGATTGTATAGCAGTCGCGGGATTCGATCTAAATTATTAGTAATATGTAACGTTACATATACAATAAGTTTTGAAATTTTTTGCAAGAGTGATGCATCCTAACAAATAAATTACACACTATCAATATCCCATTAGCTCTATATGCTATCAATACAGGTATAACACGATAGAGACCAGATAACCTATATATTGTTTTTTTTATGAGCGTGTATATGATTTATATTGATTACTAATACAATGATCTACCTCAATCAAACTTGGTAAATCGTTCTTATATTTGTATTTCGTACATCACGTTGTTTATATGTTAGGGATATATACCTCTATCTTATGTATACAAAAGTAAGAAAATAGAAGTAAAATTGAAAGATAAAAAAGAATAATCGTATATAAAAAATATGAGAAAACAAGCTGTTATTAAGCTAACGCGTTAATTTGTTACCATCAAGTACTGTCAAAAATTGGATTAAGATATGTCAAAGTAACCTAAACAATAATGGTTCCTCCAAATTAATTATATAAAGTTAAGTTTCTGTAAATAATTAGTTATTGTTTCTCTATATCTTCATAGTTGAAATATAATAAATTCTATTATATGACTTATTTGCTTATTTAGTCCTTCAAATAGACTGAGTTTTATTGTAACACTAATATCCAACTAGTATATTAATTAATGATTAATGGAACTGGAGAAATATTACTCTATTTATCATACTTTATTGTAGAGTGAAACATCGTATGTCTTCATCAAACATCTGCCCTGAAATCCAAGTGTACAGAGGAGTCTAGAACCAGTGCACCTATATATTAACGTCTTAGCTTGACTTATATTTATCTTAATTGATTGCATTCTATCATTTCACTTATCTTTTTGTGTTTGTTTCATGTAAAGATGTCTTTTTCTTCTGTACTATATATTATTTCTTTCTTCCTATTCTTTTACCTTCTACAGTATGGGTTAATCTATATTAGCATATGTTCTATCATGAATAAGCTCATAAATGATTATTATGTGCTGAACTCAGTATTATTCATATGTATATCACAGATATATATGTTCTTGTTTTATGATATATTAGTTAGATAAATTATTGTTATATTATTATGTAAACTATATATAATTCATGCATACCTCGAATCAATTACATATTTTACTTTATAAATTATTTATATTAACCAATTATCCATTAGTATGTTAATGTTTCATATATTCCTGTATTAGGATATATATGATTGTATTATTAAATACACCAACTAACATAGCTTCTCTGCTTTTAACGTCCCTTTAGCTTCGACTATTTCCTATGTATAGAACTTAATACTATAGACAGCAGATAACCTGTGCCACGATCTTATTACACGAATAAAGACCTAGAATGGAGAGTAGCGGCAACTTACGTCTAGAACTATCTACCTGGACGCTCAACAGTCACATGATTCGTCCCGTCAGAGACCCTTCATTAACTAATAGCCTAATACGCACATACAACGAAGCTCCTTTTCACATATATACCATAAAGGCCAATTTCCAACTATTTAATTTTCATATATAAAACAAAAATAGGACAAATGATAATCCAACTATTATCTCAAAAAAATTTATAGGGACCTTGGCTTATATTCGCGACTTCCGTACGTAACTGTTGATGTGGAATTCATAAGCGAATGCAACAAATTATCAAAAGCATTACGTCCGCGATGATGGATCTGTAAAGAATCAATTAGAGACTTTAAAGTGCTAGCGCAATATCATATAAATAACCCTAGTATAGGGGGGCTACTATAAAACTGTCCATTTAATATACTCAATCAGTGATGGACGGAGCGATCAACTTGAGGAGGTGCGAAAAAAATTGAGACTCCGAAATACACAGATGAGATGGTCATACTAGAGCATTAGACAATGATTTTTACTTTTCGTCATAGGAGAGCTAGTAACGAGCCAAAGAAGGTGCATGCTATCAACCGATGGAGGAGGCGTTTCAATGGCTTTTCAGTGGCAAATGACTGTTCACGCAGCTATGCTGTGAGGAGATGGGTGACTCTCCCACACCACACACGTCTGAAGCTGAAACCATTGAGCGAAAGTGCAACTCCCATCACCGTTGTCAATTTACTATCGGCTTCTTCTAAATTGTAATCATTTAATTTCTGTAGATTTCAGTTAATTAAGTAATATATACTGAGAGAATTAGAAATAGTGATCAATATATTATCCACACTATTCTTATTAGTGACCATTTCCTTAGATCCATTATATAAAATTATTCACTTACTGTGTATTATATACACCATCTTGTATATAGGATATTTATATAATATTAAATATTTAGTATAGTATGTTAATGTATATCACTAATATATATAATATTAGGATAGTACCCTCAAGGATTAGTTAACTCCGAATTTGATACTAATGTTCAATAAACTATTGTGAGTCTTATGTATTATAATTTGATGTAATTTGGTCGTGTTAAAGCTACTAAAGAAATTGGATAGTTATCACTTTACCTGGCATTAAGAGTATATGCAGTAGTGTCCTTAATACACATCCTCCGGAAGAGAGGGATGAGAGAGAGAGGACGGCGAAGGAAAAACGCCCCAAAAATGGCGAAACAGAAAACTCTCAGGCGTTGACAAGGGCGCCATTTTAAGAAACTTTCCTTGTACCGTTACATTATGGAAGCCTGTTTATAGTAAGTACTAGTAGTTTCAATTGTGAAATTATGCTAATAATATGAATGTGTAGAATAAAACTCTTGTAGAGATAAACTTTTACTAACATTAATATTACAACTTAAATATGATATGCATCGAAATATATGTAACATAAGAAGAACAATAATCAAAATTGAGAACAATAATAAATGAAATTTTAATCCTAAAATACTAAGACCGAAAAGGTGTACGTGAAATTTGGAATCACATGCTGCAAATATATAAAAG
>JABUQX010060593.1:0-10332 GCA_015478945.1 Trachelipus rathkii
GAGAGATATACAATGGGTATTTTCCTGTCTCGGGATATAATTTATAACCTTCAGTCAGTATTTTTCATTACATGACCGTTGGTTAGATGTGATTATTCATGTTGCTATAATGTTGACTATTTTGAGTGCCGAGGAATCGATTCGCTTTGTAATTTTGCTAAGACCTGTGCCAGAATTAATGTTCAAGTGTTGCAACTAATATCCCAATTTGGTGAGTGATATGATATATATGATGTTTGTTGATATTTTTTGTGTTTGTTTTTTAAACTGTCAATCACAGTTCATTCATACGATTTGTTTTATTGAAGTTGAACATATATATTTTTTTTTATTTCGTGAAATTCAAGTTTTGTTATTACACAATAATCGTTGTTTGGAAACAGAGAAACACTGGAATAATTTTGGTAATATATATATTTTATTATTATTATAAATTATTATATATATATTATATATATATATATATATAGTATATACTATTTGAGTATATATATTAATTGTGATATGATTATATAGTGAGGGATATTATATATATTTATATATATTAATATAATATTATATATATATATAATATTATATATATAGTTCATATATAATAATTAAGAAAAATATATTGATATATAAAATTTGTTATTAATCGGTTAGATAGGGCGTAAAATTTTTCAAAGTTGAGCGAAGCAAAGTAGTGGTTTCGAAAATTATCGATTTCCACTTAGTTTGTGTTCTCGAGGGAAAACACTGCTTCCCGCAAGATTTGCAAAATTTTACGATATAGTAAATAGTATATATAATATATATATATAATATATAATATATATATAATATATAATATAGATTATATATATATCATATTATATCGTATACTATATATAATAATAATTTAGTTATAGTATATATGGGGTTAATAATATATAGTATGAATAGGAAGGTTAAATATATAATATATATATATATATATATATATAAATATATTATATATTTATATATATATATATATATATTATATATATATTATATATATATATTATAATATAGTTATATATATATATATATATATTATATATGTATATATTATATATAATATATATTATACATATATATTTTTTGCGATTTGTAATTGGTTTTCATGCGTCTATCAGTGTGAGCCAAATTTCAAAATTTTGGTAGAAAACGTGATTCGTGTTTCGTGTGTCAAAAAGTGACTTTGTTTACGAACGGTATTTTATAATTTGTTTAGAATACAACAATTATAAAAATGGCTTCTTCTAATGCCGAGTTTATTGAGATGTGCAAATCCGCTGGTTTTCGGGTAAGGAACTCGCTGCCGCACTAAAAGATAAGGTAGCTGCTGATTTGGATGAGGAAAAAGAATTCTGCTGCTGATTTGAGAAACAAAAGTGCTTAAGGAAGCGGAGATGAGCACAAAAATCGCTGCTGCTTTAGAAGAGAAGAAGTAGCAGCTTGAGGCGAAGAGCGGAAGGGAGAAAGCTAACTTGAAGGATGAAAGAGAGAAGCCAAGCTTGAAGCCGAAAGAGAGAAAGTTAGAGTTGGAGCTGAGACAAGAAAATGCAAGAAGAAGCAGAGAGAGGATGTTACCAGATGAAGCCTTGAATGCTGAAGATAAACAGCGTAAATGACGCAGCTGATAGCATCACAAAAGCACACGAGCAGTGCACAGCATTCGCTACGCTAGCAAATACCAAAGTTGAAGCTTCATTCTTCGATGAGCGGAAAAATGACATCAAGAATACCTATTAATGTTTGAAAAACAGTCTCGAAGCGAACGACATCCCTTGGAAAAAGGAGCGTTTGTTTTAGGGTGTTTTCTTACAAGTAAAGCGGTCAGTGTATTCAACAATAGACTGTTGAAGAGTTGAAGAACTATGAAAGTTTAAAGAGAGCATTATTGGAAAGATACGGGCTTACTGAAAGTGGGTACTGTGCCAAGTACAAGACCATGAGTCCGACAGAAGATGACAACCCTAGGGTGTATCTACAGAAAATAATCGAAGCTCTTAAGAAATGGATATCCGCAGCAAATGTAACAATGACACCAGACGACCTTATTGAGTTGAGTTTTTCTCAGTCGATAAGTACCTAAACACTGTTCCAAAAGAACTCGCAACTTACCTAAGGGAAACGAAAAAGAAAATACCAGAAGAGATAATAACTTGTTCAGAAGGTTATATGGAAGCACATCGTATAAAGTTCGTATCAAATAGTCACACGCGAAATCACAATCACGCAGACAAAGGTCACAATAGCAACAATAATTTTAGATCGAAAGGCGGGGGTTACTCGACGAATAGTAACCATAAAAACGGCAACCAACATACATCTAGAGCAACCAACAATGAAAGCAAGATCGGAAGTGGAGTGGGCGAACAAAGACAGGGTCATCGTCGCGTAGCAGTGAGCTCAGGGGAGGTCATACGTGCTTAAGTGTCAAAGAGAGGCACATCTCGCAGAGTTGAAGAGACCTCCTTATTTCAACACAGTGGTAGAAGACAAAGAAAGCAATTCACACAAGAAACAGAAGGAAGAAACAAAGAGCACGGGAAGGAATCCGGGAGTGTTTGATATGCGCAAGAAAGTCTAGTAGTTCGGGTGAAGAGCGTGTCTGCCTTAATGAAAGTAGTGAGGTGAGATATGAGAAATGTCGCACTACCTGTGACGTATGGGAAAATGGTGATAGGTGGCTCAAAGTCAAAACCTCCGCGATACGGTTGTTAATATGGTTGTGGTACGGGATAGTTCGTACCAAGAGATGTGTATTTGGTAAGTATACATGAAGAGTTTAAGTTAGTTGCAATTGGAACGTAAGGTGATTAGGCTCCTCTCGCAAACATCGATGTTGATACCCTTATTATGCGTGGGTAGAAAACAGCAGCAGTGCACCCACAGAAGTTGTTATATGATTGGTCATTGGGCACGTCATAAGGCGCAAGATGCCATCTATAAGCCAAGGCTAGACATCCGCATGGGAGTCGAACCCCATGAGCGTGTCGAGCAGGGCCGTCAGTAGTAGAAGGATACGAGAGCAATAACGTAGAAGTAGCGCTTGGTCCCTCGCTGAGCACGCTGAAAGCAAAAATTCACAAAGGAAGAATTGAGCAGCTGAACAAATCATGGAGTTTTGGAATGGCGTAGTATGGAGGTGGAAGTATGTTACAGAGGGAAACCGTCAGTGGGCGAATTTTGGACGTCATAATAAAGATGTCAAGACAACCGCGGAGCCGTCAAATGAATGGTGATAGAGAGGGTTCCCAGCGTTCGTTGTAAAATGAAGCCGTTACAGGAAAGAGATAGTCCTACACATAGCCACTAAGAGACTGTTTGAAATGAGCACAGGAATAAACAGATGTCCAAGAGACATCAGTGGAAGAAAGTACGCAAGGGTTATGAATGAACAGTCGTCATCTTACGAGATGGTGAGATTATTGAGAAGCTGACGCAGTCGTTTCATATCCAAGAGATGCTGAGAGGAGAATGTGTACAAAGGCTATGGGGGAAGGAGAAATAGCCCATGGTATTGAAGTTAACAAACTTATTAGCTCGGGAGATTTTTATAAAGTAGTCAAGAGGATACGATGCTCAAGAGAGGAAGTTAAGAGTGTAGTATAACGGAAGGTTGTGATGGAATTGCTAAAAGCAGAGAGAAGTTGAGAGAGTCATACTCAGCCAAATATTGCTGGACAGAGAGAAATTATTGCCGTCAAGATTAAAAGATGGGAAAGAGAGAGAAAAGTTCATTGAACTGTCATAAAAGTGTGAATATAAATCTATTGTGCAAAACCTTTGGTAAAGGAGAGAAGATATAGACACCGAAACTGCATGAGAATGGTAACATGTCGGATGAATGAATCGATGCCAAAGTGGCAACGAGGGGTGGGTTGGAAAAGAGGGTGGTCAATTGCGAAGACATCGCGAGTGTGGAAAATGTGTGTATCAGTAGAGGAAGGGTATGTGCGGGGAGGATGATAAAACATCCTTCAGGGTGATTAAAGAAGGATGTCAGGAAAGGAGGAAAGAAGTAAAAATGATTGTAAAAGTAAGAAGTGTGATGATGATAAGAAGACTCGTGTAGAGAGTAATCATGTGCTGAAACTATTGTTTGCAAGGAAGATGATAGTAGTTAGCAGGAAAGGCGAAAAGTGTCGGAAGAGACACAGAAAGTCAAAGAAATGTGTGATATTATGGAGAAAGTTGAAGAGAAAAGGAGATGACGAAGAAAGAAGGAGATGTAGGTCTGGAGGAAAGGAGTGGATGTAAGTTAATGAGAACACTGATGATTGTGTACAGGAGTGAGATGCCGATAATTGTGTGGTCATTGGTGTAAGAAATATATGAGAGATCGAAGAGGATATGATAAGCGAGCTATTGTTAGAAACATGCATGATACATTATTATGTGACCGCATGAAAACACCGGATACTCTAGGATGTGTTTCTCTAGTAATGTAAAGTCATATGACGAAGACACAATGGGTTCACGAATTCAGAAGTTCTGCCGAGAGAAGGCACTTTGTAGATATAAGACACCATTGTTGTTAAATATGCATGTACAGTAAAGCAAATGTACCAATTTGCTTCATAATGGGAGGCCAAAGATGTAATGCAGTTGTACATGAAATGTATAACATGACTTTCATTTATGTATTTTAAGGTAAAGGATAAGTATTGTTATTGCAATAACTTATTTTTTTTTTGTTATATTTGATTGTAAAGCTGCAAAGGCTCAGTTGAATAGTGTGAATAGTTTGTATTTTAAGTGTAAATAATAGCCAATGAAAACTCGTTTTTTTAAAGCTTAATTTTGAAATCTAAGTTATCATTGGCCATTATTGACAAAAGCTTTATTATGTTGTATTTGATTATTTATTGATTATTTTATTATTATTATTATTATTAGTTATTATTATTATTATTATTGATTATTAATTATATTATTATATTAATTATTATTATATAATATTTTTAAAGCATTTGAAGGATACTAATTTTTTTATATATATTTGATTGAATAGCCTAAGGACTGTAATATAAAATTTTATAGTTGGGTATTATATGTTTTTTGTGTTAATGATCAATATTATATATATTATTATAATATTTATAATATATATATATTTATATATAATTATAATATAATATATAGGCAGAAAATCACTTTGGCTATCCAGATGATTAATGACCTTGCAGTCATTAATCAGGGGGGGTTAATTGAGATGACTTTCCTCGTAGTGCTTTATTTGGCAATAGTGATATGGACAATCGACAGAGATGGATTTGAGCAATTAAGTAAATGAGGTAATTCTATGCACAAATTGTCGTTAGTAAATATGATAACACAAACATAAAACTAACAAATAAAAATGGCAAGAATTCCTAATCTAAATGACCTGTTAATAGGAGGTCGAGAATGATACCGCCTCATCGCGTGAGGGCTGTCAAAAGACTGATCAGGAGTTAACCTGGCGGTGTCCCTTCTTGGGCACTTCCCGCCAATGCCAACTCTTGTTGGCGTCTCTTCTGGGGGACGAAAGAGATGCGACAATGAGTTTAAATACATTGCAGTAAGTTATAAAAAGTAATGGAGGCTTCACCGGGTTTGTGAAAGAGGTATGCTGAGACCGCAAATGGCTCTGTACAGCTGCATACCTGTAATGAATATGCATGTATGGTTCCTAATACAGATTCATCGTAAGTTTTAGCTAGAACTGGTTAGATCCGTGTGGGAATAAGATAACTGTTACTCTACAACGCACTGTGACGCGTGGTGTTTGTATAGTGTTCACAGTTTTTTTCAGATACCCAACGTCTGATCATAAATTAACATAAGGGTGAAGAGGTAAAAGGATATGACACTAAATAGAGAAGAGAAGAAATATCATAAAATAAGAGCTCGTAAAGCGACAATTTCAATTACATTGTTAATCTTCGTCGGGATACCTGTTTCTTCTATACTTTTGTTTCAATTTTCCAACTTTTTTTTTCGTTCTAAATCTTCTCGTCTTGGAGTACTTTTCAGCGTAACACTCTCAGAGGCGAGATTAATGTTTCCATTATTCATTTAACTGCAAATTTTAAGGAACCTGTCCGGTAAGCTTTGTATTAACCTTTGATTTACCTTTAAATGCATTCAAGATTCAGTAATTCACATCTGCAAGTCTTCTTTTGAATTGTAATCATCAAAATGATATTCCTATCCTTTTTCTTCCTATGTATTATTATCAGCGTTCTATTTTTGGATGCTCCATTTGAATGTTTGTTTAATGCTTTGCTCTGACTGGTCGTTGGCCTGTGGGGAGGGCCCAATCATAGGTCCGTATGAGAACTGTTGTTGTTGTTGTTGTTGCCATAGATGGGTTTTTTCTAGTGCAAGAGAGGAGAGAATTTTGGTTGCTACGTCGAGATGCGTTTAAGAACGCTTTGCTCTGATTGTCAGTTCGCGATGGGAGGACCAATCACAGTGTTCGTATGAGAAAGCGTGGGTTTTGGTTTGCTTTTAAAGGAACGATTGTCCCTGTAAACAGAGAGTTTTGCCTTCTGAGTTGCATTCTTTTCTTTTTATTTTTTCTTAGATGCTTACACTCTTAATATTTTCATTGATCATTTTAATATTAAAAGAAAGATTTTTGTCTACAAGAGTAAGATGTTTGAAAAAGGAAAGGAGGTGAATCTTAATCTAGCATGCGAAATCAACTCGGTTAGATATTATAAATTTATAAATGATTTCGTGCCATAAATTGTACATCAAGTGCATTTGGATAAGATTTATAGCGTTGTCCCTACAGGGCTACTGTCGCTTTGACAAAGGTTTATTTAACAAAATTTTAATCATCTTTGATATATTATATACATTTAATTTTTCTAAAATGAGAATGATCTTTATCTGTTAATTGATATTAGTCGAATATAAAAAAATGTTTATTTTCCCTTATATAAAAGTCAATATATTTTTAAAAACAATTGTAGGCCATTCTAATTCCGTTTTCTATTCGTTCGTGGAGTTGTACCGAAAAGGTCTCTATCCCGAACTTTTACATTTTGAAAAGGCAATAAAATAGATTACATAGTTTCATGCAAACATACCACTCATCGAAGAAAATTTTTAACTTTTAATAAGATCGCAATTATTCAATATGATAATAGTTATTTTTGATGGTAATTTAATTATTGATGGAAAAGATGATTTTTAATTTTTCTATGTTGTTGTAAGAAAAAAAAGAAGATTTTGAAATTCTCGGAAACGTGGCAATTCGGCTACTCTTTATCATGAATCAGAGCTGCCTTCATACCTTTGCCTCCATAATTTTTTTTTTTTTTTTTTTTTTTTTTTTTTTTTTTTTTTTTTTTTTGAAAATATTCTGTTGGCTTTACACATCATTAGCGTATATATCTCTGGCTTACCTTCTCACCAGCTAATCCCGCCAGCTGCAACTCGTCAGCTGAGGCTAGCAGGCAGCCTATTCGAAAGTTGCCGCGACATCTCGCCATAATATAAAAAGCCAACTTTTAAAGACATTATTTTGATATTCTTGTTATTATATATTTTATCAACAACTTTAAGAATCATTAATTGAATTTATTAACTACACTATGAAGAACCTTTTTATTCAAATTTTTAAGCATTTAAATTTTGACTTGTAAGAACTATGGATATGTGGTAGTTCCCATATTTATTTATCTAGCGATCGATGGCAACTCAACGGTTGGAGTCATTGGCTTTTTAGCTACAAGAAAATATTTTCAGGAATATCCTATAATAATTTTCACAGATAAATAAATGTATAATTTTCATGCAACAAGAGAAAATATAAGATAAAACACCTTACCAATTTTTGGAAACTCTTTTAATTAACATTTTGCCGTTTTTGGCTTTATTTATGATATAACATTTGTACTATTTGTAATATTTTTAACTTGATCATTTTTATCGGAATTTTAGTTGTTATTTTTAACATTAGATGGCGCATGCAATGCCTTTACAGAGATTTACGGGTGTCTTTGAATCACAATTTCCTTACATAGGATTTCACAATTTTTCATTTTCTTGTCATTTTCCATCGTTTGTATTTTTATCACTATCGAATTTGTTTCAAGGTCAGACAGACCGAATGTCTGTATATATCTGTTTGTTTTTATTATTATTATTATTATTATTATTATTATTATTATTATTATTATTATTATTATTATTATTATTATTATTATTATTATTAGTAGTATTAGTAGTAGTAGTAGTAGTTTTTTTTTTTTTTCTTTTTGTTGCGTGACCAAAATTTTTCAGGAGGGTGGCGAGGAGGTGGTGTTGCCAGATGCTGTTCATTGTTTTTCTTAAGCTGCACTTTCGAGAAGTTCATCCGACAGTTGGATGAGGGTGCATATGTTTGTACACTGTGTAATCTTGTGTATATTTTGATGTACGAATGAAAGTAACGCAGAGACGAAGTACTCCTTAACAAGAGTTGGATGGGTTGGTATGCGTTTGTTTTCGTTCGGAGGTTGGTTGCTCTCACAGGCAAACCCAGATGTTTTCCTGCCTTCTCTAAGGAGTTGAGGGAGTGGAGCGTTTTGCGGGGATGGAGAATTTCCCTCCTTTTTATTTAATTTTGGAGTTGGCTTCGCTTTGTTTCGAAAACTCGACTTTTTGTTTGGGATCATGTTTCTGTAGACTTTGAGTCAAGCTTAGGCGTTGCTTTTAAGCCTAATTTCGAGAGCTTGAATTTGAACTCTAAACTTTGAAGTAGCAACGGTTTTTGTGTTACTAACCGGAATGTTATAATAACGACTTTTTCTTATTTTAAAGAGTCAATAGAAACTTGTTATTTAATTCTTCAATTTTGACTCAGATAATTTATTTACTTTAATCACATATCACTATTTTCGCACTGTAATAACGAAAGTAACCGTTTTTTCCGATTAATTTGAAATTTTCACAATTTAGGCACTATCTGACTCTAAATTAAGGGTTTTGGGGTTCACTTTAGGGGGCGGCAGCTCCCTAATTGTCACTACTGGGGTCAGCACTGATGTCTAGGTTGAAATCACTTCAACTATCAAAATGATTAATGATCTTGCAATCATTAATCGAGGGGATGGATTAATAATTACTTTCAACGTAGTGCTTTATTTGGTAATAGTGATACGGACAATTGACAGATATGGATTTGATCAATTAAGTAAAGGAGGTAATTCTATGCACAATATGTCGTTAGAACTTATGATAACACACACATAAAACTAACAAATAAAATTGGCAAGAAATCCTAATCTAAGTGACCTGTTAACAGGAGGTCGGACTTGGCAACTCCTCATCGTGGGAGCGCTATCAAAGGACTGATCTGGCGTTAGCTTGCTGGCGTGCCAGCTGGGCACTCCCGCCAAGCTTCGCCCTTTTGTTTGGCGTCTCTTTCTTGTGGAAGAAAGAGGCGCGATAGATTTGAATTTTAAATAATAGATACGGTATACAAGTATGGAGGCTTCACCAGAGATTAAAAGTCGGTGCCACAGCAGGGGCCTGCAAATTGGCCTCTTGCAGCTGCATACCTGCCTAGTGACCAGTGCATGCTCTTGTCTTCAGATTTCACAAATACATTTTTTCTTATATATATATATATATATATATATATATATATATATATATATATATATATATATATATATATATATATATATATATATATATATATATATATATATATATATCTACCTATATATATATATATATATATATTATATATATATATATATATATATATATATATATATATATATATATATATATATATATATATATATATATATATATATATATATATATATATATATATATATATATATATATATATATATATATATATATATATATATATATATATATATATATATATATATATATATATATATATATATATATATATATATAAACAAAGTTATTGCTATAAAGCTTGTTAGTTGTGTATATATAAAAATAACATTAAAATGTAAAAATTAAATAAATATATAAATTGTAAGGTAATTTTATCGGAAATTATGTTTTTAACCGCCAATAAAGAGTTAGCGGAATGTGGTAGACTTCAGTAGTGAAAAATAATTATTAGCGATAGAATTAGCTAATTTGCGATAGCTGACTGGCGAAGCCAAAAAAGTTGCGGAATTGCGGAATTTCGATAGCGGACTGGCGAAAAATAAAAAGTTGCGAAATTACGGAATTGCGATAGCGAACTGGTGAAGCAGAAAAAGTTGCGGAATTGCGAACTGCGGAATGCCCCACAAAAATAGCGGAATTGCAGTACGGACTAAAAAAAAGTTGCAGGTGCCCACCTCT